>JBCAUI010250191.1:0-16197 GCA_038406195.1 Haplosyllis anthogorgicola
CCCCCAGGTTGGGACAAAGGGTTGGGGGGGAGGTATGGGGAGGGAGCCCCCCCCCCCCCCCCCCCCATGTGAGGACCAGGTATGGGGATGGACCCCCCCCCCGGTGAGGACCAGGTATGGGGATGGACTCCCCCTCCCCTTACGCCACGTGATAGACTTTTTACCCGGCTTTCCCGGGTAATTCCTCTCGTTAGATATTTTTACTCACCTAGAGCTAATTACAAATCAAGAAAAACTCGTGGTATCACGCAGAACCGTGAGCTTATGTTGCAATGGAATAAAAAGAAACCTGTTATTGTATTTTCTTCTTGCGCATTTTTAACTGAAGAATAAAAGTAAACTTGGCATCCTCAAGAACGTAAGGTCAACAACCTTTAAGGAGAGAAGTTTATAATTGTAGGGACATCAGTAGATGAGGTACCTTTTCTATCACTAAATTATTTGAACAAAATAGTCTGAGAAATTGTTTGATACTAAATTTGTAGAGTTTATTTCTGAGTTTTGGTGAACATCGTCCCAAAAAAAGTACAAGTTGACAGAATTTTCAGGACCTGATATCAACGGATTTACAACACCTTCAACATAATTTATTTTATGAAGGTAACGGATGGGGAAGGAAAAACTAGTGGGAGAAGCAAGGAAGAAGATGGTCCACATTTCTTGGGGCTCCAGACGACGCTTATTCATTGCCTTGTAGGATTGATTATCGTCGCACATAAATATTTCCTCGAGTCCGCAAATACGTCAAACTAGATTTCTTTCACAAGACGAGGGACATCTTCAGACAGATAAATGGCTGTCGTCCCACATGGTATGGTGCCTCATATTTCAAACAAGTTTTATTTTCTAAAAGTGAAACTGACTAAGACCAAATTGATGTGTATGTTACTTGATGCCTCTCGGCTTGATAGCTGAAATTGTTCAGAGGACTAAATGTTCTTCATTTTGTGTATATGAGAAAGGCTGGATTCCGGTTTTACGTCTATGCCATCTATTTAAATATTTTGGCATTATTAAACATCAATTTAGTTCATGCAATGTCTCCATCCACCGTAATCTAATAAAATTTTACCGCTTTTCCCACGTGAGCAGAAACTGATCACAATTTAGCCAGCTTTGGGATGCCCTTAACATTATGAAGCAAAGAAAACTCAATAATGACGCAGAACTTCTATTGGATTTAAACTTAACCCTTCCAGTACCCTAGGCTCCTGCAAAATAGTGCTTTGTAAGAGGAGAAAAAGTGGGGCATGCTAATCAGAGGCAGTCATCACCATTAAATGATGTTACAAGAATTAGGTGTTAAGTGTGGGTCAGAAGGTTACACATAGGGCTTTCAACAGCACCAGGTTCATTTTGTGAGCTGGTCACCAGATGGTGACTACACTTGTTTAAAGATGTCTAACACCCTTGATTTTTCCAAAATTTACCTCAAAAGTGTAACTTTAATTGACAGGGACCTTATTTGGTGCCAGGCAGTTAGTGAGGGTGGTTCTCTGCTGTGTTGACCATGAGACAATTCCAAGATGTAGATACCTCTAGATTTACATGCTCAAAGATTGAAAAACATCAGATTTTCCTTGGAGATGAGGGGGTGCTGCCCCCTGTGACCCCCATTAATCCCAATTTAGGGGGTAGGGCATGAAAAAATGGTCCTTGTTTTGAAACTCCAGTACCTTAGCAATTTGCTTAAAACTACATTTTAAGGCTAAAAACACCTTCACAAGGTCTCCTGAGGCCCCGGGGGGGCAGTGGGGCCACCATGTCAAAGAGACATAGGAGGTATTGAAGGGGTTAAGGTTAGATGGTCAAAAATTGAAAAATGTCCAAAATTGCCCCGAAATAAGTCAAAATGATGTTCTGAGCTGGAAAATCATCATTCGAGCCAAAGTTAGATTTCAAGCATCACCGACTTAATCCTTTTCATTTGCTCAATTGACGACCGCCAAAAAAAGGTGACCTTGACAAAAATAAACAAGTGCGTAATTTCTCCGCAATTAGACACATGAAAAGACGAATAAAATCATTTATCTAAGTTTGCATTTAAATATTGCACTGAAGGCGGATGATGACAATTATAAAGATATAAGCCGCTGCCTAAGACTTGAAGCCCTCATCCTTTGCGAAGGACGACTGTCATTAATTTATTACTTTCGTCATTAGCTGAAAACCGGGCATCATAAATCAGGGATTTCAGCAAATCCTAATTGCAGTTTCCAACATCGGCCTTGGCCTGCGAGATAATTCTTTGTATTTTTATCGCTATTAATATTTTAGCTCGTGTCAGAAAGTGCCAAACGTAAGGAGAAGTAGATCTTATAAGGAAATATTTTAATGTTGATTATTTCCAAATAATCCACTTTCTCCATTGCGTCTTTTATTGTGACATATAAATCTTTTATTTCTTGTTAATGGCAGCTATTCGACGGGAAATTGCTTATAAAGCTAGAAACCCTTCGCTGTATCTGTCATGATAAATCTTTTCGCACTTGATTAGCCATGAGAAATAAAATCCGACCTGTCAAAACATTGCAATGTAGTTATTTTGCATTGCCAATGTGTGAATAGAAATTGTTCAATTTTAAGGTCTGTATCGCTCTGTTAATCTCTTCGGTTTTCACCTAATACACTGATTTTATAAACAGGACAAAGATACCAGCAAAACATAGTGAGGACATTTATTTCTTTTACAACTCGCAATAGGGGTAAAAACATAGGAGATACTCAGATGTCAGTTCCCTAATGAAAGGCCTTGTACAAATCTCTGGATTCTACGTTCAATCAAACAACTGGATTCCGAAGGGTTCTCAGGTGTGGGAAAATTTCCCCATGTATCTTACTGAAGTGTCAGCGTTAGGCCGCGAGAGCTTTGATTGTATCCTAGTGCAACTGTTTTGTATTCGGTACCCTAACCAAGTGATTCTTGGCCTTATATAGGCTTCCCAACCTGATTATGAGTATGCGGAAAAACTGCAATTCTGTCTTAACCGTCATATTCAAGTATTAAATGAGATTCAAGGTCATGTATCCAAACAGTGAAAGGAGTATGTATCAGAACAGAGTGACAATTACCAAAGAAAGAAATGCACCAGAATTATATGTTTAAGACTTACTCCTTGTGGGACAGTGCCAAAAAGGTTTTAAATAATCGACAAGGGAACTTTCATACTCAATCATAAATGAATGAGTTGACGTGCGAGTGATATTGTGATTGACTGACGTCAATACGTTTTTTTCAATTATTTAGTCGTTTTATTTTGCTTGCATTGCGGATCCAAGGGGGACGTGGGGGGCCCAAATTTTCTTCATTTTCATGCAGTTTTTAGCATTTTTTTATGGAAAAAGAGGGTCAAAATTGGAGCGCCCGAAGGTTGGCGCTTCCCCTACGAGAAACCCTGGATCCGCCAGTGGCTTGCATGTACATTTCTTCGAAAAAATTGCAGCTGTACCAGTTAAATGATTTCACCCCTAGTAAGTTATTAAATGGATCCCTCTTTTGATTGTATGTCACTTAAATCAACAGTTTGTGTCGCAAATAGATATTTTACAATGCTAAAAGAACTGTGGAGGCAGGACTGGTAGAATGATATGTTTCTGACTGAAACGACCATTTCTTCTGATTTTGTATGGATTTCCAATCTTACTCACTGATTGAATTCATCCTTTATAATGTAGTCTTATTGCTCAGTAGAAAAAAGTACAGGGTACATGACTTGGTACACGTTGTCTGTCCTTCCAATTGAGTGGAAATGTGGACTTGTTAGAGTTGTAATTTAGTGCTCCTGGCCGAGGAACATCATCACATGAAACATCTTTTGCGGAGTTTGGCTTTGAAATCAATATTTAAAACAAATCAAATCAGAGGATGAAATTTAGCAAGTCTCATTTGGGCATAACGGGTACCTTTGTTGAAGTGAAAGTCATTGCATGGAATTCCATTATCTTTAAAAATAAATAAATTTCAGGATCTGTAAAGCTGCTATTCAAGGGATTAATCCGCTGGTAAACAGTAGTGCTTTGAGTACTCTGGTGAACGACAGTCCATTGAAAGGTGACCAAAGTAAGGAAAACTGAGCACTTCCGAAATTCCAGTAACAGTTCTGATGTTTTTACAAATGACTTTATTGGAATTAACTAGATTCATTAGCAAATATCCGTACATGTGTCAATCTCCACAGTAAATTATATCGCAAAACTATATTATTGGTCTCCTAAATACACTAACTTAATGTTACTGTTGATGTTAATGTTTATATGTTATATTTTAATGGTGATAATACATAACTTGTGATGGAAAACTCAAATACATAACTACCAGGTCTTTTTTTAATTTCTGGTAGGCCGAGGTCCATATAGTGTGACCACTGGTCCCCTCCGTATATGGTTGTTAGCAAGCAGCCAGCCACACTTCTTGTAGATGTTTTCAACCTTTTATAAACAAGCACCGTGTGGGACTGGAATCGGATCTTGAGACAGATGCTGCAATGTCTAAAGTTGGAAACAAGTTTCATTACTATGATAAATTACATAGAAGGATGTTGATATTTGCAAAAAGTATAAATAAACCAATAAACCATTTTCAATGCGTGGGATGTCGTATCAAGAAAATCCCTTTATTTATTCACACAGAAATTAAATCAAATAATTCATTCTTTTAATAATGGGAATTTTAAAGAAATTACATTGTCACTGTGAAAGTTCTAAAACCTAATTTCGACAGTCTTGATAAAATATTGACTGTATGTGCAACCAGTTGAACTGAAGTATTTAGTTCCCCAGGGAAACACTGCAATTTAAATTGTAATGAGAGGCCAGGCACAAAGCAATCACATGCCTCATTCACTGCAGCTAAACGTTCCTATGCAGTAAATATTTGGGGGGAAATGTATTTACAAGTGGAAATTACCGAACTTGGTATTTTGCAAAACGAAAACAGACGCAAGGGAACGTAAGGGGATCGTGACAAATCTGTTGCGACAAGAAATGGAGTGTACACTGATCTGGGGAAAACCATATTGAGAAAACAGGAGAAAAGAAGCAGACGACAGTGTCTTTAATTGCCTTGTTTAGTTCAATATTGTTTCAGTACAGTATTTAAGCCAACACAGATAGCTAATAACTGGGTGTTATGATCGATCAGACTAGCTTTTGCAGTGTATTTCAAAAGCATTCAAGCTGTACTTCATGATCCATTACCACTTTATTCAAGAAAACTTTAGCTGCCACCTATTTTTGTGTGCAGTTTGTGTTTCTCCGCTGATTATTTAAAAAATTATAACAACTTTTAAGTTCTTAAGTTCACTGAAGTTCTTTCCCAATCATGACACATTGGTAACTATAAACATTCTCGGCTTAGAGGATGAAAACGGGTTTATGCAAAGAAATCAATTTAAAGCAGAGAATGGAATTGTTTTTGTCCCCACATGAAAGACATTTTAACTTCCACCAATGTTAGTAAAACGGCACGATAAGGATTTCTCCGGCCTTCATAATGTTAGATTGAACATTAACTCTTCAAACATCTGTTATTGTTTTGTAGATGTTGGGGTTGAGTGCACCGTACCTGTTCTACTTGACGGGGAAGAATCCATTATTGACTTTATTGATATTCCAGACAGTGATGTGAGTAAAATTTTTGCAGCAATATTACGTTTTTGCAAAAAATTAATCAAATGGGCATGTTGTTCATCTTTTCAACAGAGGCTTCAATAAATGTATCACAGAAAAACCGAAAGATCCATCCAACACGTCTTTAAAAAGATTTTAATGTACTACGGTGTGGTAGGAAGAATTCATATAAATCAATGATTAATAAATTTATACAATCAGAAATTACCGCTTTGTTAAATATACTTTTGAAATAAGCGAAATTGAATCTCTAAATTTGATACATAATCACATGATCACCGAATGTACAATAAAACGACGTAGGAAAACGAAAACTGGAAACGAAAAAGCCACAACTAAAGCTCATGTTAACGTAACAAAACCCCATAAGTGAATAATCTGAATGTTAACGAAGCTCTATTTACTGCAATGCATGATGTTACATCTCACAACAGGATTTAGAAGAATGGTCAAAGATTGATGTCGATGCCTACATTGTCGTTTATTCCGTCACGAGCCGCAAAACCTTCCAGAAAGCCAGCGATCTCATGTTCAACATCAGAAACGTCGTCCAGAGTGATGCGGCGATGATCCTCGTCGCCAACAAATCCGACCTGAAGAGAGCCAGATGCGTTCCCGAATCCGGTAAGTGCGCTTGTCTGCAGGGCGGATTTACCTTTTATGGATGTGAGCCCAACAGGGATAGAGGGTAACAAATTGGAGCTCATATTTAAATGTGATATTGCATGTATCATATCAATATGGCACATAAGATTCAAAGTTATTGCCATGATCTCACTCAGATTCATTCCCCAGTCAATTATGACGCCCCGATTTGAAAGAATATAAAATTTCGTAGAACAGATTACAATTACGTCGATTTCGAAGGGATGTTTCTTGCGGCGTCTTTTACACTACATGAAATTGCTTTGTTCTCAAATGGATTGCCAAACTGAAAGCTATTGCCATTTTCTAACGCGAAGAGTAACCACATCATGTTTACATTCTTTCCACTGAATTTGGAAGTGTCTGCTTCTTCATCATCAAAATTTATTGAGCGTGATATGACAAGTACATATGATGAAGATTTTTTGCAGATGCAGGCTCTAAACTGCTAAAATGCATTTGTTTTTGAGCAATAGAATTTCACTCGCACAACAGCAAAGCGTGAATTTCTATTATTCACAAAATTTAGACAAAGACGTTTTATCTTCTGTTTGTATTTGCAGAAGGGAGATTGTCCGCGGAATCATTCGACACGAAATACATCGAAGTATCCGCCATACTGAACCACAAGGTGGATGACCTGTTGGTCGGAACCCTCAAGCAGATCCGTCTCAATCCGGAACGAAAACGTCGAGGACGAAAATTCGGAGGAAATTTATCCAGTGGAACTAAGACTAAGAAAACGTCCAATCTGAAAATGACTGACCTTAATGCAGGGTGCTTAACGCCAACTAAAGACAACGCTCTGATTCGAATGCTAAAGATAGGTGCTAAAAGACTCTCCAAATCATGCGAGAACTTACTTACTCTGTAGTATGGAACTTTTGTGCACAATCTGTATACTCCCTTCAGAAGTTTCTTTTTATTTACCGTTGTTGGGCCGAAATACCAGAGATTATCGTCTAAATCGATGAATTTGATGTGAATTTCCAGAGCATCAATATTAATATAACATACAGACTATTTCCGGAACATGCTAAAATTCACATATCACTCTATTTTATAGAATTACCTAAAGAGTGTCATTTTTAGGCCATAGCCCAAGGTTGCTTTTGTTATTCTTTGAAGTAAGGCTCATATTTCAGATTTCGGGTATGCTTCGGTAAAAAGCTTTTGAAGGGGTGTTTCTGGTGTAATATAATTACTTGGTTTCATTTCCACCATTTACTATATTATGTTATTTTTTTTAATAACTATTAGATTTTATTAGCCAGCTCCTTATACCTCAACAGGATCAGTACAAGAAAATTCTATTAAGTTTCTGCACGGTACATTACACCTGACCTGTTTGATTAATACGATTTTCTTGTAATGGTGCAATATCATGATGGAAGACACAGAATAAAAAATTGTATCGGTTTTGGAACAACAGAATTTCATGCTGTTTTTATATGTGCCATTAAAACACCGCGTGACATTTGTTTGAAACTCAAGGTTCTCAAATTTATTCTAGCTTGAGTCACACACGGAATTTATCAAGAGAAACCGGAAGTTCCCTTGGGCCTCTTTATAAATTTACCCCAACACCAAGTTGCTTATGATATTTAAATAAAAGATAAGACATTAAAACTACCATTCCTTAAAGTGTCCCTGACTAATATGTACTATTCAAAAAGTTACTATTTTATTTCATTTTGTAGCGATATTGAGGATATTCCGATCCCTGCATGTTGGAAACGAAAGTGTTTTTTAGAATGAAAGGTGCAGTGTGAAATCTTATTGTCCCAAAATAAAATATACATCCTGAGCCGATGGAAGTTTTTAGGCCGAGATAAAATGGACAGTGTACAGCCTTCTCTTCAAACTACACTTCATCAAATATGGTTATAACAATGGTGCAGTCTTCGTATTTTGCCTTGTAGTTTTTGAAGACAGTCTTGTCAAACTTGCACAATGAACATATCAATGTTAATGTATAATTATATGAGCATTTCATGACTGTTTTGACTCAGTATCTAAATTAGCACAACTATGACAACTCCATTTACTAAAACGTTGTACAAATTAGCAGCAGTGGGCCCAGTCTGATTTACCAAAATATTTTTTTTTACTTTGACAACTAATTCTATCAAGGGTGTTGATGTAAGAAGTTCATCATCTTTAATTTCAATTCATTTAACCACTTAGGGTTGAACAAAGTATTATTCTCTTGTAGCCTTAAAATTGTTTATAAAATATATTAAGTCCCCACAGGTTAATGACATTCATGTTAATTGAAACTTGTGTATCTTGAATATACTTGTACCAAATCAGACATTCCTTTGTAAGGAAACAAAACATCACACGAATATGGAGACGACCAACGATCAAACACTTATCAAAAAATGCAATACCTTGTAAAAATGTACAGTCATTTGATTTAATCATAATAAATTTTGCTATATGAAGGCACTGTTTGTTCTTTTTAGTTCTGTAACATTTCCCATGTGAGTCCCTGAAAATCGGCCAAACTTCAAACTTTTTGGACATGTTTACATGGACAGTAAAGAACAATTAATGATGACATTCTCGCATACTGAATTGTTCGCTTTCATTTCTTAAACCTGTTTCACACATTATGTTTAGCAGTGAATGTTTAACATATTCACAAATGCGATCATTAATTTCATTCATCTGGAAATTACATCCTTACTTTACATTCAATTATGTTATGTTCTTGTCGTAATTTAGTTACCAAATATAATTGTTTTCAAAACAATAGGGTGGCCTAAATTTCTATCGTTACAAAAATGAAGCAGTCACCTAAATTACCAAATGAAGCTGGAGAGACTTTACTTTTTTCACGATTATATCCAGGAACGTCTATCTGGTTTCTTAATTTGTAAACAAATGATCCAATATTAGGAATGACCGCTTAAATTGTGTGGAATTTGTTATGAGATATACATCTAAACTTTAAAGTATACTTGGAATGAGATCCAACAAATAAAGTCAAATAATTTTTAAAAACAATGCCGTAAGTTTCGGCGCACACGTATATTTGAAAACTTATTTTACACAATTTCAAAACGGAATGCCTCAAAGTCGTTTTTTTGTAAAGGAACAAACTAGACAGACGTTTCTGAACATAAACTGAAAAAGTAATGAAGAAAATAAATATCAGTAGACAGTAGACACAGTCTCTGCAACAGCAGATCGTACACAAAATAACACGAAAATAGTAGGGGTCTGACAGACAAGTTTTATCAACAAAACTAAATTTCCCTCTTTTCGTCTTGAAAGCTAACAAATGCTATTCCACGCTTGTAAAACTACTGATATGAATAAAACTCATACAGCTTTTTAGGTAAATGGGATTTTGACAACTTGTCACAGTAAAAGCTTCTTTAATCAATAGTATTACCCACTATATGCTTTTATGGGTATCTTCTTTTTGTTTTTCTTTTGCCTTATTTGATTAGGAATTCAGAGATAATGAGAGAATTTGAACTCTTTTTGTTGTAGACAGTGTGTAATTTGTTATTCAAATTGCAATAACAAAATTTTGCGCTGAGTCAAAGTCAGTGAACTCGCACAAGGTGAATTAAATAACAGTAAAATTTCCTTCAGTGTTTGTCGTTACTTGACTGCTTGATAACTTCCCTCTCTCTTACTCTTGAAAATATTAGTTCAGATCAAACTAAACATTTTATTTCTGGAATATAAAGCTCAGTTGATTCGGATCTTTGAGAAACAAAGGCAGTACATTTCACCAGATTAGATGTTTAATTTGCAATAAGGATGATATATAGTGGTCATTGTCTTTGTGTTTGTGTACATAAACCTTCGAGGACCACTAATACATCACTCGCAAAAGACAGCTCAAGTGCAACTTTCTTGCATGAGGAGTCATGCAAATGCCAAAATTTCACATCTTGAACCTTTTGTCATGAAAGAGCAGATAACAAATTCAGGGAATTATAAATTAAATGGAAACATTGAACGAACATGCGTTTTAAGACCATCTGCTGAGGACAAAAATCCTATCAAGTATGAAGTAAAAATGTTTACTCATTTTTGGAACAATAGATATACGTTTTGTCCTGTTGTTGGGATAGGTCAATGCGAAATTTTATTGTTCCCGAGATGAAATACATTTCAGGAGATCGAGATTACCACAATTTTATGTTCTTGTTCGAGATAATATTGCTGTATGTGCAACATCAGTCTATTTTCCTTTCCAAGAGGATATGACAATGTTTGACAGAGACACTGGATTACACCTCAAAATCAAAGTTTAATTGAAAGTTAGATCGAATTTCAACCCAGTATGTCTTTGCATAATAATCAGAAAGTGTACTGATGTCCTATTGTGTTGTTTTCATTTATTAACAAAGACTTCATTTTGTTTGATTTGTTTTTGTAATTGTTTTGTGTAAAACAAAACAATAAATCCAACGTTCAATTACACAGGGACAGAGGTGATATGATGTATTCAATTAAGTGGATTTATTGGGTCAATTTGAAATAAACTTAACACAATACAAAAAGCGTTAGGGAAACACAAGGGGAAAAGTGAAAATTGTGAACTTATATTTCATCCTCTGAAAATGATATGAGAAACAGATGCATTAGCGTTAGTCATTCGATTTTTATTTGTGTCTAGGAAATCGTATCCAGGGGCGGATCCAGGATTTCCCGTTGGCGTTGGGGGGGGACGCCCGGCCCGTTGGGGGGGGGGCGCCACCCTATTTTCGCCCAAAAATTAGCGGAAAGTGCATGAAAACGAAGAAAATTTGGGCCGTTGGGGGGGGGGGGGGGAGGGGCGTGCCGGCGGCGCCCCCTAGATCCGCCAATGCTATCCTCACGCACGTTCCGCTTTCTATGTCATATTTTTATTTCAATGATTACAGACCTTATGTTCAGTGGTGATGAATGTTATCCAGACGTCTTTTGACAACTTTGATTTAGAGGACTGGGAGAGAAGTTATAACTCTTTGACTCAATCAATCTGCGCATTACCATTAAACCCTCCATCAATCCGCATTACGGCACTTGTATTTTTATGACTCTTAATTTATCATTCACTTGATTTTATTTCCATATCATTTAACCCAGTTCTGAATCCTGAGGTCAACACAAAATCAACATCACAAGTACATTTAATCGATGCGCCATGAAATATACTGAATGTTGCATGTTGAAAAAATTTTTTGCTTATTTTTTGAGACAATAGGAATTCCCTTTGTTTTTTTGGGCTTTTTTACATACGAACAAAGGATGCAGCTTCAGTATGAAAATCCTATCAGTTTTAGAACTGAAAACGCTGTGCTGTGTCAGGTTGTAGGATGTAAATCTCGTAATGACGGAAGATCCTTGTGTAAATCCATAATGACAACTGGAAGTCCCATTGACACAATGGTAAAAATGGCAAAAATGTCATCTCATTTGCATTGCTGCAAATGGGAACTTGTGCATTGGCGGATCTAGGGGGGGGCGTGGGAGGCACACGCCCCCCCTACGGGCCAAAACTCTTCATTTTCATGCAGTTTTTGGGGATTTTTGCACTAAAATCGGGTAAAAATTGGGGAGCCCCAAGGTTTGTGCCCCCCCCCCACGAGAAATCCTGGATCCGCCAATGTTGTGGACCAAATATCCCTTACATTTCTCCTTATTTCTCTAAAATGGAGATGAGAATACATAAAATAAATAATTTTGCATGCATTCTCGTCCTTATTTTCAGAAATAATTACATTACTTTAGCACATATTTTAGCACAATGATATTGAATGAGATATAAATATTCAGAGAGCCTTTAAACTGTAATTTTAGATAAAAAAATTTAAATAAATTTTGCTTAAAATAGATTTAAGAAACACAAAAATAGACTTAGATTTATGATAAGTCGTTTTTCATTATCTTCAAGCTGCCAGGAGGTGTGATTTTATCTATAATTTCATGGCGTAATAAATATTTCATTTCCATATGAATTATTATAAAACACATTGTGTTGGTGATGTTCAAAAATTATATGAAACTAATTTGAGAATTTTTTGTAACACAAAATAATAATAAATAATTTTATGTTTCTTGAACCCAAATCTTTACATAGGATGTGCCTTATCTGAGTTATTTTAATATTTCAGAACATTTGAATTTCAAGTAAAGGTCTGTTTTGTCCCATTTACAGAGGCACTCTCGCCATAAGGGAGCTTTTTATGATTCATGATTGGTCGCAGTATCCCTCTTTTTAGCTGCAAGGTCATTGTACTTTTAAGTATCATTTAAAAAGGATTTTTTTGCATGAACTGTAAAAGTCCGATAATCAGCTTTGTACAGACACTTTAATACATTTACTTTACACTACACTTCATTACTCCCGTTCTCTGTACACGCTCATTTACTTAACTAGGAGGTGGTCATGAACAATTAATTTCTCTCAGACGAAGAGGGTCTTGTTACAAAAAGCATTTCATTGCCTTGTAACACGTCTTTACACTGTGCTAAATTGCGTTTGCCCCTTGGTTGCATGCACAATTTCAGGAAAGCAGCGTGTTCTGGACATTGGACAACTAGCGCGAAACCACGCCTCCCAGTACAACATAAAACTGGCCAGTTTTATATTCCCGAAAGAAATGTTGATTGTGTTGCAAATTCCCATCTGACTTCATGTTTGTTAATGCTTTTGCAACTGCAGGTTTTTACACAATGGTCCGGCTCTTACGGTATTTCTGTCAGACTGACTCCTATTTTGCAAACCAAAAACGAGAGAATTGTCTACATTAATGTGTAAGACTTTCTCATAAGGCTCAGATACATAAAGGTATTAAAAATATTTCGAGTTCACTTATGCCAAAGTTGTGTAACAATGATTCATCAACACTAATCCTCGTAAACTTAACCATCACGAATACACAAAAATCGTTCCACGGTACCTCAAGGAAGCTCCCTTATATGTAATATGTATACCCTTATGTACACAATTCATGCTTTTTTGTGTAATGTTTCCACAGATCATGAAATTACTGGAAAAAGTTTCAGGCCCCTCAACAATTGAATTTCATGCTGAGCTAATGCTAAGCTAATGGTTGCGGGGCCTTAAAATTTTGATGAGGGCTCTACGATGATTTCTTGATCTGTAACATGAAACTAATACTATTACAGTGTACAAAGAAGACGCTTTGCTCTTTTAGATGGATTCGTATAAATTTCGGATGCCTATGTTGTACATTCCACATCCTGAAACTGCAGATGTGGGCGGATATATATCGAAATTATGCCTCTCGTTCGTTACAAGATTCAAGGTCATCGTTTAGAAATTGTCTCTATAGGCAATTCTTCAGATGGATTAAATTGCATCATTTGCATTTCTATTCTGAGATCTACTTTTTTCCTGGAATAGACCAACTGTTCCACAACAGAACAAATTGACATTCGTTTTGTGAAATGAAGGGATTAGAAGGCAATGCCACCGCAATAATTGTCCAGCTCCTAAAATTCCTGCATTTTAGGAAACGTTCAGAACAAAAAAGAGAATAATATTATATATAATTATAATTCGGTGCCGTGCCTTTGATGAGTCGTAGTTTCAAAACTGAATTTCAGGAGTTGAAACATGTTTTGGTGTGCAAAATTCTGATTTAAACGCCCTGGAGTGATAAAAAAGAACAAAAACGACATCCAGTACACGGAATTTGTATCAGTTTCGAAACGTCTAGAACAAAAGAGACGACATAAGAATTTCACGCTGTGCTTTTGATGCCCCATTGTTCCCAAACTGATACGAATTCCGTGTACTGACCCATGGAGTTTGACCAAATAGCTGTTCGATACCTGGGTATTAGAAAGGTAATACAAGTTCATTAATTTTCGTCCTTGTTGGGAACAAGCACTGCTTTATGAGCCACAATATTTGAAATAGAACATTACATATTCTAAACTGCAGAAAATAAGCAATGTTGTATTAAAATGTGTGAGATATTACACCCAAGCTTAGTTTTAATTTGGATTTTTAAATATCCAGTGCAAATCAAGAAATTCCTATTTTAAGTTAAGGGTACAGAACAAAAGAGGAAACAACAGAATTCCATGCTGTGCTTTTGAATTTTGGTTCTAAACTTAAAGAGGAATTTCTTGATTTGGTGATGGATTCTTTTTCAGTTTAATGGAAAATATCTGACAAGTTACAAAGCATTGCATAATGTCCATAATTTTACTTTTCTCTTTGACCTTGTCTGAGATACCTGTGATTTGCTTTTCGTCAGTCTGTTTCAGCTGTCTCCAATTCGCTCTTTCATTTTCCCGAGATTCTCTGTTTCTCTCGAGAACTTCATTTTTACCAGCAGATTCCAGACCAATAGCAAAGCAAGCCGTGATTGTGCACGATGAAAAACACAGCACAGTGTCAACATGCCTCAATTCAAATCAAGAAATTCCTTTAAATTTCGGAACGTACATAACAAAAGAGAAAATACAAGAGTTCCATGCTGTGCTTTTGATGTGTTATTGTTCCAAAACTGAATAGAATTCATGATTTGAACTTGGAGAATAAATTACTACTAGATTTGAAACAATAAAAATTAAAAAGCACAACATGGAATTCTTTCGTTCTGGACGCTTCCAAATTGATAGAAATTTTAGGAGATGAAGTGGGAAATGTATTTTTTGTTACAATTTTAGCTGGACGTCTTGTGTGAGAAAACTGCGAAGAGCAGCAGCTAAAATTCCATGTTCCTTACTGACAATGATGCTTGCGGAAGGTATTCCTTTTGCATTGACATGTTTCATGTGGCTTGCGCATATTCCATACTTCGACTACCACAATGGCGAGCATTTTGTATTTCCTGTCCCGGCTTTGTATGTCGATATGAACCAACCTTACATATGGATGTTATTTTTTGTCCTTTTTATTATCGGATTTGGAATTTTTGCTAAGTTAAACCTGACTTTTGAGTGTTTCCTGTGTTACACCGCTAGTATTGTTCGGGGGCAAAAGGCAAAAGAAAAGAAAAGAGATCTATGTCGGCTCTCTATGTTTGTAATTCTTGTTTTTTCTGGTCTATCTACCAGCAATTTTCATTCATCTCAAAATATACGTCAAGTTAAGGTATCCCGAAAAGTACTTGAGTGAGGAAATGAATTACTTTTGTGTTGAACACCCATATCATAAAAATGGAACGGAACAAAGGAAGACTGGAAAAACTTCAAATTACGGACAATGGTTATTAGCACTTATTGCATATCTGTGGGAATTATACTTTCATTCCTTAGTGTAATTATTTTACATTGTTCAAGAGAAAAAGTATTATGGAGATTTTAAATGTTGTAAAGTAAAATTTAATAACAATTCGATTGTGATAGTTAACAATGTCAAAGAGGGTGTTAACAGTGACGCGGTCCTTGACGAAGATCATGATGATGATGCTCTTTTGGATGTAGGATACAATAATATCAGTGAAACACAGAATAATATGATAACTGAAAATAGTGAGGTTATTGCGAATGTTGATGTAAACACGGTGCATGAAGATTGGAATGAAGATTTAATTGAATTGCTGTTATTGGACGCAAGGGAGGAGGCCATTGAATGGTTTTTAATCGAAAACATCAGTCTAACTAAATTGCCGGCAATTATTTGAATATGATGATAGTAACAATGAGTTCCAATAAAGTTTTCATGAACTGCAAATAATATTTGTTGCTTTGCTATTCAGTACTTCTTTACCAGAGGAATAAAATATCTCAGTTTTGAACCAATAAAATTTCTCCTCCCGCATTTGTTTGGGTTGGAAGTACAGCATGGAAGTCTTTTGTTCCTAATTAATAAACAACTTTGCAGAACTGGCTTTGTTATACAATAGTTTTTTATCAGTAGAATATCTCCAATGCAGTAGTAAATCATAACGGATCTTCAAGGTTTCATGCAAAATCAACACAACAAGCAGC
>JBCAUI010250302.1:0-16193 GCA_038406195.1 Haplosyllis anthogorgicola
GAGGACAGTGTGATACTGTCGAAAAGTACTTACTTCACGCAAGTAATACATTATCGGATTGACATGAATTCTTCTATTTTGATTTCTATTTTGAGTATTTGGATTCAAAATCTGTTTTATTTTAGTAATTTGAAAAGTTTCCTATGGTGATGAAAACGTAGTTTTGGAGGCCAAAATATCTTTCAAGTTTATTATGTAGCAGGGAAACTGCTACCGCGTGCGGAGTATTCCGGCTCCACGTTAGGTAAACCTTGTAACAATTTACTTCGTGAGTAACAACGGCCGTCTGCTCTGAATACTTTGATTGCACGGCTTTAAACCTCGTGTAGCAGCTGTTAGGCTGTGTGCGGCTTGGGCTGAGGTGCTTTCGATGATGTAAATTAGATTTTTCCGTGACCTTAGTTGCAGATAAAACAAGAATACCTTTCATTCGAAGGCCGATTCGCCCGATACACAAATAGTCATTAAAACGCCACAACAATTAAACCATTGAAGAATTCATAAAAAAATAATAGATTCACCTTCAAATAACCTTGACTTTTAAATGACCTTGACCTTTTATATTGCTCACGGATATTAGAACATATGATATTAACAGGTAACTGTCAAAATATTAACTTTTTTTATTTTTGGCATGGTCGTACACCTTTAAGATATCTAGGTCAACTTTGAGTACCTAGGTCACTGGGTGAAGTTCAAGGTCACAGGAATAAAGTTTCTAGGTCAAGCTGTTCAAAAATTATAGCCCAGACAGACACACAAACAGACAGACACATAGACAGACACGACTGAAAACATAACTTTCCTGCATGCGCGGGCGGTAAAAATTAGTACCAAAAAATTGATGACAGTGACAGCATCAATCCGCTTTGACCGTGATTCAATAAACTTGTCACACATATTTTAAATAATTTTCCCAATTTCTGTAACATATTTGAATTTAATTAATATTTCTATTGTTTGATACGGAAATAATGTTGTGGCCTCAGTATAAATAGGAAACTAATGTTTCATCATCGATACGCGTAATATATTCCTGAGCGCCAAGCTGAACGACAGACCTGACCGAAAACCATTATTCCCCTCACACAGTCGAATGAAAAAAGTATTCGGGTTTTTTTTCATTTTTCTAATCCATCAGCAAATGGAAGTCTAATGTGAATTTACATGAAAGGGAATAAAACATTCGTGTTGAGTCACGTCGTCTCAGAGCGTCAATCTAAATTTTTAACTTGAAAATAAACTTGTTGCATCAAATGGCTACAGGCAACATCGCTGCGTTTGGAACGACACATTTGAAGACAATAGTCTAGTCACGCCAAAGCGAGATATTGTCTTGTCGATTTGCTTGTTTGTAAGAAAAAATTGAGTTATTCCTTTACTTGCAAATGAATTTTATGATCTACAGGAATTTTATTATAAAGTGTCGTTGATTTTGAAAGCCAACAATTATAACAATTTATATTTCAAGTGTCTCATTAACATGTTAACAAAAATTAAAATAAGTTTTTATTTTCATTTTTGTTGGAGGATTGTCCATTTGTCGGGCCACTGATTACCCCTGTTTTGGACTTCGTGTGACTTTCTTGATGGGTTTAAAGCCAGGGTGGATCGCCTGCCTGCACTCTTTTTTAAAATAACTTATTGAGAATACGTGAAATAAACAAATTAACAAAATAATATCTCGTTTTGACGTGACAGCTAATATAATTTTGTGAACACCAACACATCGCTCTCCTTTATGTATGTTCAAAACACCGCTAGATAGTCAAGCCGTGGAGATCATGCGAGTCTTGTATCACTAAAAATAATATTCGAGGTTTTTCTAAATTATATTCGTTAGTCTAATTAGGCAAATTTGCCTAATTTGCTTAATTTTCTTGCCTAATTAAGTCAATTAGGCTAATTCGCGTAAATTTTTTACCTAATTAGGCGAATGTGTTTGGTGCAGCTCCTCAAATTCTTATCAATTTGGAAAGGTTTTAAACAATAGAGAAAACAAAAGAATTTCATGCTGTGTTTTTGAATTTCTATTGTTCCAAAACTGATAGAAATTTCAGGAGCTGCTCCTTTTGTGCCTGATCACAGCTGAATTAAACTGTATATACATTATTCAGATTGTTTTAAAACTGAAACATTTCAATTATTTAAAGTTGTTAATACCAGTAATGTCACCCAAATTATTGAATTTTAAATGACGAAATTAAGTATCAAAAGTTTAGCGCCCAGTTGAATTGAATGAGCTCAGTATGAAATTCAATCGTTACGGGCGCTAAACTTTTAAAAGTAATTTCATGACCTGCACATTTCTTCACGTTGAAATGGATTAAAATAGTGAATTGATGACTGAATTGCTGATTCACATTTTCACTGCCATAAAATCAGTGCACTCTCGACGCGTTTTCATAAACTTAACGCCCATCCTTTAACGTAACGCAACAAGACTTAAATGTTGTATGTTAGCGTTATGTAATAAACCAACATAACGCTACATTTTGTTCCATTATGGATGTGCATTAAGGTGATTTGAAATGCATGCAGCATTACTTCAGAATGCAGTCAATATGAAAGAAAATATTACTACAAAGCCATAATTGAGCTGAATGGTTCAAACTCTTCCTAGATTCTGAGTACCGGCTGATTTAATGAGGTAATCAATACCTCTTGCCCAGTGAAAAGCATTGTCAATCAGTAAAAATCATTTCTAGATAAGTAAACCTTGATTGGGTTTTTCCAAGTTTTACTCAAAACTACAGCATTTCATGGTACTAATTTACATGTAGTTAACTAGTGACAAATCTTTTCACTGAGACAGACAAACTGAGTATCAAAAATAATATATCTACTATCCCTTTCAGTTTCCCTTTATCAAATTCATCTCTGCCAAGTGCTATTTTTGTGTATGGCTTAATTCCCATTTTGATGTATTTTTTGTTTTTCTGCAATTACTGAAAATTTGATAAATAACCATTTCTGAGATGTCTGATGTTAGTAAAAAACATAATGAGTAAAAATATATTTTTCACAAAATATACAAATATTCCTGTCTAAAATAGCACATTGATTCAGATTGGGATATGCCCAGCTGTGACATCACAAAGGATACCCACAAGCAAAGCAAAAGGATCCGTTCCACTTCATTGACTAGAACTGCCTTTCAATTTACCTTAACAATAGGTGACATCTCAATGAACCAAAACTCCATCTTTATAAAGAAACTGAAATTCTGCCATTTACTGTACCAATAAAATGTTATAAATTCGGGAATAGAGTAGAAACCTTTTTGGCATAAAATTTAATCGAAATATTCTCTGTTGGAAAGGTTATTGTCACATTGAATACACCGATACTATGTAAATGTGAAACTTTAAGAGTCCTACTCACTTTTCACAAACACTAAGACTTATTCCTCTGCCTTTTCTCCCTTTCCAAAGAAACTTAAATACCAATATGCTTTGTTCCAACTTCTAAAGTTTGTCAGATCATTGTAGTATTTCTTTGTAATGTGCTACTTCCATTGAAACGTCTACTTCCCCGGCTGAACTACTGAAACACTGTACAACATAAGTACAAAGTAATTCGATTACTACAAACAAGATTCAATTGTAGAGGCAGTCAACCCATAATTTACCATTCTTTCCAATCTGTTTCACTTTCATTTCCAATCGTTTACAAAAATTACAATTCGTCTTTTCATTATGGCCAGATCAAGAAAATTCTGTTAATCTGTAACAATAACGTGTCACGCGGTAGTATGGAATTCTTTTGTTCCCCAGCAGTTCCAAATCAATGTAATGATCTTCGATCCGTAATTTTTGTTTACACCCGTTACATTCCACTGTTATACAAATGTCTCTTTCCTCGTTTTTCAGTGCCATCAACCCGATATTATACAATGCCATGTCAGTCAAGTTCAGACGAGCCTTCAAACGCCTGTTGTCATGTGGTAAGAGCAATGAAAAAGTCTACTACTCCCATTACACACAAGTTACTCATGTTGTGGCACCTAACGCACATGAAATGAAGTAAACCTCAATGTTACAAACCCAAAAGAGAACAGTTTACCTTTTCCACTTGTCTGATTGGATATTAATGTTTCTTGAGCTATGCTATGGTACAAGTCTGCAAACCGTCAGCAAGTGAAAAGTGCACTGTCGCTTTAAATTGTGCAAACTGACACATTAGGGTTTTCTCAAAAACTCGAAAGATTTTCCGGTTATTGTACTAAACTTACTCAATTCCAAAAGTACAGGAAATTAATTGCCAATAATAGATGAGGTTAGATCCATATTTTGCAAGAGGATGTAATACTTCATAAATTCTTTTTATCATATTTGAGAAAACTATAATGATGATCCGTGCATTGCTAAAAACAGTTTTATATAATGTAAGAAAAGTGTCTTTCATTCACATGTATTTTTTCTCAGAACGAAAGTGCTACAGAATAGAAATTGAATTATACTAATAGGGGTTGTTAGAAGTACCTTCTAAAACGAATCACTGATATTTTATCAGGAGCTGCCTAGGTTTGTCTTTAACTTTAGTAAATGAACAATCTGCCTGATGTAACATACTATATCATTATACACTGTGACACTGAACATATGGTATGTTACATGGCATAGTAAAAACCATAGACGAGTATAGACCTATATATTTTCTAATATGTCTTTGAGGTTAATTTCACTGAAAACGTGTAAAGAAGTAAAGCTGATCTGATTTCCTTGAAAAGGAAATGACTTTTCCCTTATATTCGAAGGTTTTCTATGTTACAAGATTCACCTTAGATTTCTTAAAAGTAAATCTTGACAACCTTAAGTCCAACACTAAAGGTCGATAAACTCAACTTTAACCTTTAGCTATTCTCAAGTCTGCTTTTGTCGACACTTGCCTTTGTAAATTTTTGATCACTGAAAAATAGCTATATTCATATTTCTATCAGCTGAATTTTTACCCATTGCTCAAATTCAATTGAAATTCATTTTTCAAAATTTCTAATATAGATTTATTTTGGGAATAAATACAAGACAAGATTATGAATATAGTTTAAGTTATCAAATATGTTGGTGTTCATCGTCTTATGTTGTACTCTTGTTATTATCACATCCAAAACGGGAAACTCTATTCCACTAAAATATGCTTCTTGTTTTGGTTCCATAATAACCGTGTATTTTCATTTATAAATATTTATATGAATTTATGTGAAATGTAGTGATAAATAAAGCTATTATCTACTTGGATACTAGATTGGTGAAATGAATGTCAGTGAGGCACTAAGTATTTACAGCTAGATATTGCACTGTCGACAATATTACCATTGGACCAATGTGAAATTGTGTATAGTTTTGAATTGAAATCTGTTTAAAATAAATGAGTGGCACTGAACATTGTTACATGTTGCATTTGATCAAATTTGCGTTATTTATTTACTTTCTTTCAACCAACGTTTTCGCAGATAAAATAAAAGCGTTCAAATTTAGCCACAAATCTAAATTATGCCGACATATTCTCTTTTAAATTAATGGCAAGTAGATCCATTATGACATATATACATTCTCCACTATGGATTATGTTATTGATTTGTTTAAGTAAGTTAATGAATTATCTCTCCATTCAATTGGAAGTCCAGTGAGCTTACCTAACGTGATTTCAAACAAAACCGGAATAAATTATTCAGCAAACTGAATTCTGAACAACAGGCAATTTACTCTCTATTAGATATGATCAATTTCTCAATTTGATTTGACCTAAATGTTTATTTTTACAAGCATTATTAGAATTCTGCTTCATTACTGTACAAGCTTGGTGGACACATAGGTTTCCATAAATTTAACGTCGATCCTTTAACGCGTTAAGAGTGGTTTGTTACATGCAGGTCGTTTTCATAAACTTAATGCACATCCATAATGCCCACAAAATGCACCGTTATATTGGTTTATTACATAATGCTACCAGACCAGCATTCTATAATAAACCAACATATACACAACATCTAACGCTTATTGTTGCGTTAAAGGATAGGCGTTAAGTTTATGAAAACGCGATGATAAACTTATTTTTTCCAATCGTTATGTGCTCATGATAGCCCCTTATTTGGCATATTAAAGCTAAGCGATCGTTTATTGAAACTGTCTCTTTGACATCTTAATGTTCTCTGCTGTTATTTTACTCAATTGAAAGTTTACTTAAGAGACACCAGGTGTAATCTGGGTTTCGTTTCCTACTTTTTTACAAATTAAAAACAAAGTACAATGAGACGCAAAATTACAGACGACCGAATGTCTAGTTCTGTTGTTGATACAGGTTACAGAACTTTTGTTTACGTCTTCCAATGATCTTCAAAGGACCAACTAAACTAAGATTCTATGCATGTGAAAGGACAGCATATGCGGTAGGGATTCCCAAATGGAGCTTCAATAGATCTTTATTTACTTTTCTCATAATAAAGACACAGGAAAACAGTATGCTTTAGATTCATGACAGAAAAGGTCCTCCAGCCGTAATCCTGAATTACGATTACATCTCAGCGAATGTTGGTGCTGCAGATATGTCACAACTGACATAAGTTGCATCGCAAAGCAAGGCTTTTCTTTGTTTTGTATTCATTATTTTGCAATCTGAGCTGGCACAAAGATATTGTTGTGGCTCAAAGCAGCTTTGTAATGCATTTAAAAAAGCCTCAAAAGCATATAGATAATTGCGTTCTGTATACAATTTTACAGGGTAAGTAGAACATCATGGGAAAACGTCATATTGAAACAACTTTTTGATGTCAACTCAAAACAACCGGATCAAAAGAATAAATGACGGAATAATATTCACATTCAAGTGAGAGTGATACCTATCCATGCTTGTTTATATTCTTTGAAAGTAAAGAAATTAAGAGAAGTATTTCACACAAATGCGTGCAAGAATACTCTTAACATTCTTTATTTTACATATTTCCTGTACTGCGTATACATCTTCATTATTTTTTATGTTTTTTTTTTTTTCAAATCGCCAAAAGAGAAGCCATCATCAAGGCACACACCCTTGTGCGTCAACCTGACTGATGCTGAACTAACGTGACCTGTCCGAATGTTAAGGACCTATTAAAAAGCGGTTCCTTTGATGATGACCTTTTATGTCGTTATTCGCGAAAATACTCTTGTAACCTTTTTACACTACTGTTAAAATCACTAAACAATGTAGCTCAATCATTTTCCAGAAGCCTTTTCGAAATGTTTAAATATAAATAAATGCTCAACATTAGTTTAGTGATTTTAAGCTATACAGATCCTCGTCACTTGAATAAATAAGTAATATTTTTGTTACCAGGTAAAGTTAAACCAACAATGTAGGCCAGTACTAAAATCATGTATTTAATTTTAGGTTTTCGGTCGTTCATTCAATTAAAATTACATTTACCTTCAATTATGTTTGACTGTTACTTGAACGACAGAAATTCAACAATAGCGCAATTTTCTATCGTTCCACTACATTTAAATTGGTCATTATCTTTCTTTTATATTTGTCTAAATGTACATAAAATTTGTTGCTTGAACCTTTTTCAAACCTGAACAACGACATCACTCAATATGATCGACAGTAAAAAGCGTATTACAAAAAATATGTCGCAATAGTTCCTTGCATCTGATATCATTCGAGTAAAATGGAAAGAAAAACTGCAAAGGACTTTGATGTCAAATGTAAAAGTGACTTCGTGCTGCCAGAAAGAATCACAGTGTAATATAAACAGAATTGTCTCTTACCAGACTAAAAATAAAAAGAGATGCACAACTATCGCAATGTTATCTAGTACTACCGGCGATTCAGATGTTCTTCAATAAG
The DNA here is from genome assembly GCA_038406195.1 of Haplosyllis anthogorgicola. Lineage (NCBI taxonomy): Eukaryota > Metazoa > Annelida > Polychaeta > Phyllodocida > Syllidae > Haplosyllis > Haplosyllis anthogorgicola. The sequence goes on from JBCAUI010250302.1 coordinate 7,831, forward strand.
ATAAATTTATATTCTGGTAAAAACCAGTACAAATCTTAGAAAGTTCAGAAAATCCATTCTGGTCGTCAAAAATGTCAAGCGGTGGTCAAAGTTTGTTCAGGGAACTATTCATTTGGACTTGGGACTTACAATATCGCAACTTTGCATGCCACATTTGAACTTTTGTGGTATAAATTGAGCTTTGGCAATGCCTCCGACCAAACACCGAATTTTGTAATAAATCACGTCGGATGGTCAGGATGGTCAGGTCAATTCACTGGGCCGTTCTTGAAAATATTGGAAATTTGGCGTGAGGACTCACCACAAACTGAATCTCTGTACACCGGGAACATAATTCATTTTCAGTCGGCATAATTTTTAAAGATTTATTCTTTCTCAATTAAAGGTAACCACGAGGAAGAATTAAAGATTCACATGTACACAGATCCAAACTCGGATCATCATATGGCGAAGTACAGGCACAGGATGGTGAACGGGCATCACAGTATCTCCACAACTCCGACCATTCACAGCAGCTCGGTGGCCAACTCCGTAGCAACCACCTCGGTCGTTGCCTTGCCAACGGAGGTAACCATTGTGGATCCAAGGAAACAGCCAGGCATGTGCAGTCAATTGTGAAAGTCGAATTAGAGTCTCTATTCAGGATTGTAAACGTTAGTAATATTTTTGAGAGAGAGAAAAGGATTGAATGTTGAAATGAAAACGCATGAAATGCAGCCAAATAATTTTGACATCGACTACCTTTTACTTTACAAATAACTTCTATTATTGTCTTTCTTCGATATTTTGCTGAATTACAATATATTGTCAGGCTTTATTACAATATTAGTTAGCACATTGCAAGGAAAAATTATATCCCGAACCCAGTGAGGAGTGTAATTACAACTGTACAAGTTCCCACTGAAACATTTTTCACATCCCTCAGTCAAAATGAAAAATTAGTCTAGGATTAGCCTGTCGTGTAGACCGGCTAAAATTGAAAACAAATTGTCTGAACAGGAAACATGTGACAAGATTGTGATGCGATACGGAAACCAAAATTTCAACTTGTCATTTGGAGAGGTCATTCGGAGAGGCAGATTTAAAAACCCAATCAGACAAATGGAGTTTTAGTCTGCCAAATGTACTGGTCACACTGACATCCGGAAAGCTTATGTGTAAGTTTTAGATGCAAGTCATGGGAAAACTGTCTTTTTCTATAATTTATTGATGTTAACTCGTTTGATATCATTTTAAGGTCCAATTTCTTACTACAAAATGTTACAAAAGAAGTTATTGAACGCAGAGAACGAACAATTTTAACATGTAAGATATAAAAAATTATCCTAACACCAGCATTCTGGTAGCATGGCTTGACCAGTAAACCAACTGCGACCCAGGTTGGTACATGAATGTATGACGGGCCACAAGTGGATTTAGTCACCCAAAGAAAGTCTGAGCACGTCTAATTTCCAGAATAGGAATACCAGTGGCTCCAAAACCGTTTTGCTCTGGACCAGAAAAAAGTGATGATTGCCAGAAAAGAAAAATAAAGAGAAAAGAGAAAAACTCTTTCCGCGCATTTTGCGAACTACACTTCAAACTATTTCAAATATTTGCTTTCCTACTCCTTTAAGGCCTATGCAAAAAATTGACTCATCGTAAAGACCACGTGCGATAAAAAACCTATTGTCAAAATTGAGAAGACGAAAGTGGTGACAGTTATTTAGCAGTTTTATAAAAGAATGAGAAAGTCACCGCTTCTTTTACAATATAATTCCTAATTTACTCGGTTTATGATCCATAAACGCCCATCAATCTATTAATTACGCTTCAGGACCATAAATACAATAAATACTCTTCTTTTCAATTCCGTCACAAGTGTGTGAATTACAAGTTGTATCTGTAGTGAAAATATCTCCTTCAGGACGCCTCAGATACATGAGAAATTCCTTTCCCATACGGTGGTTGTTCTGTGGATTAGTCCTCATCCCCTACCCAGCCTTCTTCTAATCTGCTAATCCATTCGTCCAAATCCTTTATTTAATTAGCACAATAGCATAATTATCACTCATATCTTAAGCTTTAAAGAAGACCACACATGTTGTCATTCCCCAAACCCCGGTGAACAACTAGATTGGCTAAAGCCCTATTCAAAGTAGAAATATCTCATCAAGCATCAATATTTTGTATTGTTCTAAAAAATACCTCTGCTTGAAGACAATGGCACTGAACAGTAACTTATATGTACTGACATGCTTGACTTCACCTTGTGTAGAAGGGTATTGATACTAGAACACTTTTAAAGAGCACCGACATTTGTTTTTTTTTTGTTTAAAGGTTTGTTCAAATGATTTAATTTCATTCACAATATATTTTGATCTGTTTTGTCCCGAAATATGAGACGAACATGAAATTGGTTTTGTAAATTTCTCATTATCTGTAGCGAGTCTTAAGATTTACTAGTCTAGACTTAGTAGACTAACCAACTTTTTAAATTGTAAAAGCATTTGGGAAAACTTCGAGTGTGTCAAGGAATTGAATCGCAATGTCTCCGAATCACAGTGCCTCGGCAGCAAGTGTCTCAGCTGGTAGACTGTACTGTTTGTATTTACTGTACGTATGTACAAATCTCCGGTGTATGACGAAAATGAAATTGTATTTTGTGTTGTTTGTGAAGTTATCTGAGTAAAATAAAGTGGTAAATTGCTATCTTTCTTCTTGTGATGCCTTATTCATCGAAAGCCCCAAATCTAGCACCCTATCAAGTTATAAAACATATTTCCACCTCAAAGTGAGCTTCATTTCCACCCTCTTGTAATTTAGATTTTAAAAAATTCACTTGTTATTCCTTTTAATTCCGTTACAAAATTGTGAAAAAGAAATGCCTTTCAGTAGAAGGTCCACTGTTCGCTTCACAAATGGTTTTTAAATTAGTTACAGTCACTAAAAGATAATAAAATTACCCCCAAAAAGTTCAATTTGACCTTCACGTGACCTTGACCTAGATTATGACCTCGACCTCATTGATACGTCGTAAGGGTAATGACAGATGAGATCAACGGATTTCAGTTGAAAATTGACTATTTTTATCCTTGTGACCTTGAACTTGACCCAATGATCTTGATACTCAAACTTGAGGTAGGTAGTGTAGAGACGTGCCTGTACACAGAAATTGAAGTTACTTTGTTAAGCTGTTCAAAAGTTATAGCCTGGACAGACGAACAGATACACAGACAAACAGAAAGACACGACTGAAAACATTACCTTCCCGCACACGCAGACGGTAACAATAATGTAATCTTTACAAATAGTAAGACAAGACAACGTGACTTACCGACAAGACTTGTCTTTTTTTTCAAACAATCGCGCATGTGATGGAAAGAAATGTTCAGTGAAAAGGATGAACCGAAAGGGACTTTATATAGTGTATTCGATTCTTGGACGTATGGTTGAGATGAATATCACGGCACCGACCTTCCAATTAATGGAAATCATTTTAACCAATCGATAAGTAAACATTATCTACACTTTAAACAAATTAGGGACACCATTCCCGAAACGTGGTCTTGGAAGGTAAACCGTTCGTGTCTTGATCAGTCTGCTGAACCTCTACTTTATCTTCAAAAAGTTTCCTTCTTCCCATCTCCAATTGGAACAATTGCAGACATACGTTCAGTAATCCTTAATTGTGTATCAATGAAATTTGAAAACATTACAGTAGAATCTGCATTGGGCGAACTACCCACAACTCATGGAAAAAAGTATGAATGACAGTAGGTTTGCCAAATGGAGTACAAAATGCTAAGTAAAAATCATTTTGGTGATTAAAAAACAGTACGTGAATGACAGTAGTTCACCCAATGGATAGTACGCCCAATGCAGATTTTACTGTATTATGGTGTATACCCCTCTCAAAATCTCAATCGGGTATGAAAACTCGTTAGAAATGGGATGAATTTTGCCGTACATAGTCATCTGTAATTGGGCAGGAAGTAACATCCAAATAAGGGCGTATGGCATGGAATGGAGAGGGCTGTATGTGCACTGTGGTGTGACTGGTTCAGAAATGAAAAGATTGTCAGCACAATTTGCCTTCCTTATTGACATTGACTCCAGCTGACTGCATTCAAACCCATTGTGATCGTGACTCCTCCATTTCAAATAATTATAATCCATATTGTTTCAATGCCTGGTGTTTTATGACATCTTCAAATTAAATATGTCCAGGATCTTTAAGAGATGTGATCTCTTCAGCCACTGCTACTAGAATGATTGACGAATGCAGAGAGCATTTCCTAATGAGTACTTACATGCAGAGGATGTGCAACTTACAAACAGGCATGATGTGCATGTCAGTGCAGTTGCAGCAATATTAAATTTCCACAATTATTCCTAAATCCAACTTTAAAGTGAATGGGCCTGAGCAAATCATTAACCTTTTCAGTACTGAAGGGTCCTGAAAAATAGTACTTTTTTAGAGGAAAAATAGGGGCATGATAATTGGAGACACTTGTCACAATGAAATTACATTACAAGAATTATGCCACAAATGCAAAGGAGCAGGTCCCACATAGGTCCTTCAATGACACCAGGTGTGGTTTGTCAGGTGGCCACCAGGTGGCCACTACACCTGTTGAAAGATGGCTTATCCCCTTGAATTTTTAAAAAATTACCTCAAAAGTGTGAATTTGTTACTTGTGCTGGAGTTTTCACTGACTCTAAGCTTATTTGGTGTCAGGTGGATAGTGAAGGTGGTCCTCTATTGTGTTGACCATGAACTATTTTAGGAGCTGTAGATACCTCTAGATTTATGCCCTCAAAGATTTGCAAATGTCAAATTTTGCTTGCGGGTGAGGGGGCACTGCCTCCATTAATCCCTATTTAGGAGAGAGGGCATGAAAAAATGGTCAATTTTTTTAAACTTCAGTACCTTTGCAATTTGCTTAAAACTGCATTTTGAGGCTAAAATTACCTTGGGGGGGGGGGGCTCCTGAGGCCCCAGAGGTGCCGGGGGGGGGGGCCACCATGTCGGACAGACATGGATTGTATCGAAGGGATTAAATGCACGATACAACAATAATCATCAGCCTTCATGTGAAAATAATTTTCCTCGATTTATGTTCGGGGCATATTTGGATAAACACATAAGTTGTGACAGCGTCCATTCCACTTGAACTAACACATCATACGGAATTATGTATTGATACATGAAGTACATATGGCAATAAATGTGTATTATTTAAATATGACTTAGTTATCTTTTAGTGTGTATAACGCATTTTTGGGATAGCAATAATACTGTTGTAATGAAAGTTTTATTGTTATTCCCTCAAACACTGGCAGATCCAGGGGGGACGCCAACCCTGGGACACTCAAATTTTTACCCTTTTTTGCAGAAAAATTGCCAAAAACTGCATGAAAATGAAGAAATCTTGGGCTGTACGGGGGGCGCCCACCTCTGGCGCCCCTTGGATCCGCCCATGTCAAATGTATTTACATACTAAATTGAAAATTTAGTAATTTTTTAATAGCATTTGTGGCCTGTGACTTCTTCGTCGCATCTTTAAAAGTCATCAATACATTTTAAAATCATGAAAACTTTTTGTGCACACCCACATCATGGGTAATAAGACATTGACATTACAACAGTAACATTCGATGAAATATCAACGTAAAAACATGAATTTCAAAGGTTTCGCAATCTTCTGTTGTTGAGAATTAAATTTTAATTACTGAGAAAAAAAGTTATATTGTAGACTATAACTTTAAAACAGAAGTTTTGTTTACTCCCCTTCGTTGCCTTTGTAAATCATTTGTGGGCCAAGTTGGTTCACTTTCTGGAATTCATTTTGTGGACCACGTGTTTTGGGGTAACTCTGGCACTCACTATACGATGTTTGTAGGCATCCAGCCATATCCCGAATTAGTAGACAAAATGGATTTTATTAAACTACAGTAGACAATAATGGGTAATGTTTTGTTAATTTAATCATTTTCAATTAATTACGGAACTCATTCGTTCAGTTTGTCAGTACTAGTTCATAACTAAATATCTGACTGGTCACATATGACAGTTTGGCCTCATGCATATTTTACCTTCATCTTCTAAACTAATCTACTAATTAAGTGCTGCAAAAGATAATTTATATCAACGACTTTATAATTGTTCTCGTTATTCAAGCCCAGATCCTCAACAGAACAACATTATTGACGTAAAATTGATCTTAGCCTTTGATTTTGTGTCGCTTTTGGTAAGATCACCACATGTCTTGTTTTCATCAAATGTTAAAATGAATTTATTGGTCTTTTTTTCTTTTCTACCGATTTCACAAACAATACAAATTGAGTGGGTTTGTAATATTAATATATTTCTGATTTAATGACATTTTAATAAAGGGAAAATAATTTGATATGCGAAGAGAAGGAAGCGGGGCAATGATTCTTATTCTGACAAAATTATAAGATTAAATTCACTTACAATCGATCAAACAACATTATTGTTTTTGACATAGATCTACATATTTTATCAATTAAGATTTCCTGCACAAGCACGTTTTCATCTGAAAGATTGTAAGAAAAGGATGTTTTGTATTGTATTAAATTTTGAAGGAAACATGTAATGTATCTGTGTGACCTTGTCAACGGAAAATGATAAATATATTTCTCGCGTGGAAATTAACAGGAAGCATTTCATGATGTTCATTTAATTAATTGTAATGTTTTTCTAATGACAGAAACGTTGCAACATTATTCGGCTTGCAACAGATTATTATTTAACTAAAACATCTATCGCATTATTTATTCAGTGTTTACATAAAAAATATTTTAATGGATCTGTTTTACGGATGATGTTTTTAATGTATAATAATATGATTTAAAACTTAAAGAGAAGTATTCCGTATGTGCAATAACTCTCATTCAAATAGATTGGTGATGTTACAAAATCGATTTTAAAGATTAACCCTTATTTTTCAGGAAAGTCCATCTGATACAACGGATATTCCACGGCTCTGTTTAACAAATGCACCTTCAATTGTGTTTGACACATGATAAGTTGTTACATCCCAAAGAGGCCGCACTACTTTCATAACAATATCGGTAACATGTTGATATAGTTTTTATGTATCTTGAGAACACTAAGATAATCTTAATTTCTTTGAATGTTTCTAGATATTTCCTCAAAATAGCTATTCATAACAAGCATACAGTTGTTACATTGGTTTTTTCTTATCTAGGAATGGTTTTCCTAGAAAAGTCGTTGTATCAAACTTAACGTCGTGTGCCTACCGAATGACGGCACAATGTTTTAACTTGGTAAAAATTTGGATGAACCTTATTTTCAGCATGGTCACTTTTTTAGGCGAAAGACCACATACTCTGTCATTCGACAGACAATAAACATCATCTTACACTTTACATAGAACTTACAGAATTTTCGTTTGTTGATTCAGGGTTTGAAATAATTCACAATGAACGTAACCAATCAAGAGAACATGTTACTAAGGAACCAATCAATACACCGTAAAGAGTTTTTGTGGGAAATTCAGTAGAAGCTTTCTATTTTCACAAATAATCATTTATGTAGAAGTCGTCATTGCCTGGAACAAAAATACGATCTCGTATTAATTATCTGTTGGACACTGCACGACTAATTGTGTTATTAACTTCGTGTGGACGTGCCGTCAATGACGTTACTGCCAATATCACAGGAAGACAGGAGATGAATAATAAAGCACAGACGACACGATCTATCATGACCATGTTCCTTTAGTTTTAAAATAACTCTTGAGACTATCCATCACCTTGTATTAGAGTTTTCTCACATTTCGGACATTCATCTGTGATTGAGACAATTGACCCATCAGAAAACAAAGTACACGTTATCCCGGTCTTTTTTTTCAAAATTGAAATATTTCAATTATTTCAAGTTAATGACACGAATAATGTAAACCAAAATTAATGAATTTCACATTATTTTCCCATGGGTTATGTTGAAATAGTCTGGAACAATATGGTTGAATTTTTACAATCCAAAAACATCATAGCACTTACACTTGTAGTGAATTGCTGATGCACATTTTAACTGGTATAAAATCAGTTGAGCTTCATTCAACTAATTTGAAATAGATATAATGTAACATAAGTTGTAACCATAATTTTGGTTTGCATAACTTGCATTATTAACTTGATTTAACCACAAAACAGAGCATAGAAAAGATATATTGATAATGTACATTTTGTATCATTTTTCTTACTAATTTAAATTTTGATGATTTAAAATGCAAATGGTGTGGATAGAAGTGCTCTGCTTATGTCAAATTAGTTGCAAAGTGTTGAAGTTAGATGATTAAATTTTTGCATCGCAAATCAACTTTGGCTTA
>JBCAUI010250413.1:0-16193 GCA_038406195.1 Haplosyllis anthogorgicola
GACATGAAACATACCCCCCCCCCCGTCATCGGACATAGGGCCCGGCCATCTGATGTGTGCATCGTCTCGTTTCCCATTTGCGTGTTCAGTAATAAATTGAAAGTGAACGACGAAAGGAAATCCTACCCCATGCGAGTGGATGGGCTTTTCATTTAATTGTTTGGGTTACATTTCCAATCATGTGAAGCAATTTGTGGTCTTAAAACAGTAATAAGGAAGGACCTTAAAGTTTAAGGAAATGTCCGGTTTAGTTTTATTTTGCATCCATTCAATAACGGTTTATTAATCTTCTTAATAAATCCGCCTTTGTCCGATTCCTGTTTATTTGACTCCAACATGCCTTTAAAATGTTCATTACTGCGTTTTAGAAGACATCCTTTCATTTAATGGTTAGGCATTTAAGCAAACCGTAACAAAAATTCGCCTTCGAATCTAGTCCATACACCTTCTAGGGGAAGACAGTCTTTGTAAAATATGTGAAAGTGTCAATTTGTCATACGGTAAGTCCATAAGCTTTCGTAATTGAAGATTTTGGGGCTGTTCTATTAACCAACAATGGCAAAGTAAGATTGCCTGCTTGCTGTTTCCAAAGTAATAACAGCAATTTGCAACCTTTCTTTACCTACGCACCAAGCAGGAAAGTGTCTTATTTTCATTACGCACATTGAATAAAGAAGTGTTTCGTTAAAGCAACAAATTAATGGAAGCAGATTTCTTCTCCTGTGGAAATCTTTGATTTTTTGTCTGTGTAACTGACAGTTACCTAAAAAGAGCGGACTGATTTGATAAAAGGATATAGGAAATTGAATGACCTAACCTAATGACCTAAAGTTTTATTCAAATTTTGACAAACAAATTGATGAAAGCAAGATTGCCTCCTTTGTGAACATCTCTGATTTCATTTTATGTATACAGCTCACAGTTAAATTGCGAACCTAAATATCCTTTGTGTGTACATTATGAAAACAATGAAATAATGAAGTGGTAACTTGACTCCGGGATATAAAACAATACAAGATGTCAGTGTTATCGATTACAAGGCTTTCCTTGCCTGAAATTTGTGAAACTCGCTGAATAAATGCTATCGTAAAATTAACAAAATTGCTAATAAGGTTTTTGGACGTAAAACATCTCGTTGAATTACTGTAATGAACTGTTGATTGATGCTGACATGGCTCTATTACATTAAAAACTTTTGCTTTCACAATAACGTAATTTGGCTCGTATTCTAATTGCAGCTATTATCCCGTTACGAGGATCCGGTGACGGATTATGAGGATGATTTGGCCACATCGAATGAAAACTCCCTTGGAAGGAGACGGAAGACAAGGTACGTTTACGTGTATTTAGATGAGAACAGTAAGATTTATGGTCGATGGCCGTTTCATTTTATTGTCTGGATTACATATCTTCCGAACATTTCCATTCAGTAAAGGTAATCCAAGTAGTTTTATAAAGGGCCTGAGTAACAAGAGCTAAAATATTCAGAAATTTACTCTCAATCATAAACTGGAAAAGGAACCTCAGTCTTGGCGAGAAAAAATTCTCTTAGAGTGTCACATAAAATGACGATTACGCAATATAACTAATTAGATAATCCTTTGAAATCTTTGGTGGCTTTCAAGGGGAATTTACTGTCTTTAGTACACAGTGATAAAGTACGAAGCAAACTTTGCTTTGGGGAGTCATCTTTCTTGTGATAGTTGCCATACCAAAAGTCAAACAGCATGACATAATACATGAAAATCTATGGTGGGTCCCCATGGTAGAGATCTGCATTCAGCAGTGTATGATAAAAGCTATTTTCTAAATTACACAAAGGTAAATGAATGTCAACAACTTCTCAAACGTTTACAAAGGTATCGAATTAGAGGTGTAGCCTTTGTCGCATATGCGTCCTAAGACGTCAAGAAAAAAGCCTGACGGATCCAAGCCAATCTGGTATCCACTTACGTCAAAGAGTTGTCTTTAGACATGTAAATAACGAATGTAGATGTATTTGCTATTGTGCACATACAATGAAATGATTGCTCGTCAGGCCTGGTTGACGATAACAAGAAGCGCATTTTCATAAACCCTCTTTAATAAAACAACACAAATCAAAGGTTGTTTATCATTCAATTCTAAAAGTTAATGTTGGGTAATAAACATGCAAACGATGCATTCAACGCAAGATAACAGGTCAATGCAATAAATGCACAAGCGTTTAGAGCTTTGAAAACTCGCTTCACCTTTATTTTACGATAATCGCTCACCAAAACATGGCTACATTGTCTACTGTTATCATAGCCATGTGGCACGGTTCATCTTTCTGTGAATCTTGCAATTGCGTCTCTGAAATGGAAGAGAATGGCAAATTAAAGCGATACAAAAGAGCAATAACGAGACAAATGCGATGTACCTCAAAGGCATAAATCCACTGTATCTATTTGCAAAGGAAACGTTATTTCTTTTAGGGGCTTTGCAAAGAACCATTTCTTTGCGTAACAAATGAACTTTTAGAGGCAATTTACATGTGTGTCCAGGTTAATATTGGCGACCATTGCCACTGCAGGGAATTAAAGAAAAGCAACTTAGAAACACTGCTTGCTCTGAGTGGTTCTTTAGACGGTTTTATCTTTAAAGAAGCAGCCTGGCAATGGTTCATGGATTTTTCGCATTGAATAGGCTTGTTCTGTGCAGATTAATGTGTAATGTAAAAGTCTTTGATTCAATGATAGCCCACAGCATGCACTGGAGAAAAGGTATTTTTATCCTTCACTGAAAGTACATCATTGCAGCCTTTTGTGGTGTAGTCAACTCAATTCCCTTTTGAAATTAAAATAAACAAAATGAAATACATTTACAGGAGAAAGAAACTGAAACATAAGTAAGATAGAGTATCGCGGAAATACATCCCCAAATTATTAATATCAAAACACTTTCGCCATAAATGAAAAATACATGGAAAAGTTTAAGTGGCGTGTCCAAAAAGCGTTCATCTTCAGTAATATGAATCAGAGAAAGTTTAAGTGGCGTGTCCAAAAAGCGTTCATCTTCAGTAATATGAATCAGAGAAAGAAATTGTGTTGACAAACTGGACATTTTCCACAAAAGCTGATCTTCATCCAATTGAAATCGGATACATGTTCCCACTAAACAATTAAAGGCAAACAACAAAGGCAGATTTTCATGATAGCAATGATTAAGCGAGAACTTAGGTATTAGGACTTGGAAGCTCCTCATCGTCACCTTTTTCAAAATCTGAACTTTTCAAGCAACACATGTCCAGAATTTTGTATTTGATCATTTTTATTACAGAAAAGTTCAAAGCTCAAGTATGGATGTAAATTTTCCGGATATATGTTAAAGTTCCTTTCAAGCTGCTTTTAAGAATTAGACTCGACAAGTTTTAAGAAATTATCCAATTACTTACAAATTTCAAAAATTTCCAAATAGCCCATTACTCATATTTGAATGCTAGGTTGGTCTGCCTTTTCTTTCCTTACTCAAGTAAATACAGGCCATTTAATTTCTGGAAAATAAGGTTGATGTATTATGTAAATTGCGGTATGAAAAATGGGTCTAACAATGTAAAGGCGGATTGAGTTGACAGTATCAATTAGCTAGCACGGTTTTATGTATCAGTTGCCGCTGAATATTTTCCTCAATATCTAATCTTCTTGTCACTTCACCGACAAAATTGTGTAACTTGCACTTTTCATTTGAAGTGATCATCTGTCATGCAGATCGCAATGAAACATTGCGATTTTCCTTTAGTTTCGCTGAAATTGTATTTAATTTTAAGATGAAGTTGAGTAAAGAAACAAGTTTTTACGTTTTGTGCGACAACGCTACCATGTATTTATTCGTGTGATTATTATTTTTAATTTCATCGTGTTTTAATTTAAGTTCGAATCACTTTAATTTTATCATATAATTCTGTAGAACTTGGTAAGTTTGTTTTTGCATGAGCAGCACTTTCAAGTATTTTGAACTGTTCATTATTATGTTGTGGCATGAAAACAATATCTATCTACATATCATTTGCTGCTGCATGTGAATATTACTGTAAATGGTCATGTTGCATGTAAATGGATGTGTTCTCGTTATGTATTCCTGTACATTGAACTGTTCCACATTTATAAGATAATCGAGACTAAGCGTTGTATTGTTATTTTACTTTATGAGTGCCTTGACACTTCCATGTCCCGCACAATAGCATGAAGCTGTAAAACGTGAATATGAATTTGTTATCATTAACAGAAGTTCCAATGTAGGTCACCGTATTAAAGTCAACATCATTGCCTTTTTATAATATACTCGTCTCATGAGTAAAATATAAAATAATGATTTTAAAGTGAAATGTCTTGAATGCAGTAGAACCTTTCTTGAGCAACACTTTAATTGTACCCTAATAATCATGATTATTTGACGTGCAGCTTGCCGCATAGTGGTTGTAACAAATTAGATTGCCACTCAAGACGAGTTCTACTGTTCCAGAAAAATAAGTTGCATTCCAAACAAATGTCGCACTGTGACATGAGTTCTTTGGTTTCTTGAGTAGGATTTAACTAAAACTAGCATCATCCGTAGAAATAACATTGTGACGCTAAAAGAAACATTTTGCGCGTGACAAGAAGAAAATCAGACTAACTTATAATGCAGTCTTTCTTTACAACTTGTGTCTGGAGACATTGTAACACTGAGGAGAAATGTGCATGTGGCGTGTTTATGAATATCATACGAATAATATATGAATGTTGTTTTTCAACAGGTCGGTGTTGTATTACTTTGAGATGAACAGTATGTCGTTAAGCCCGATCGGATTGCCGTCTAAAGTGAAAATACGTGACGTAAGTATACGATGAAAACATGGACATTTTTGTTCGTATATCACAAGGGTATTACATACATAATCTACCATATTGTGCCGAAATAGAGTGCCAGGCGCTGAGACCAATTTTCGGGTGGATGCTTTGCCGAGGTCTTGTGGAAAATTGATTATCGAAGTTACAATAACGGATTTAGATTGTTAAATGGCATAATAAGAATTTAAAAATAACCATATTTGGTTATTACGCTGATATTTTATGTAAATAATGAAAGATATACATGTGCAAAATTATTTCCTATCAGTTTGTTTTGTATAAATTAAATAACATCTTAGAGATCAACGTTTCATTATTTTCTTGTGAAAACAGAGGGGGCGCTTTATTTAGGAGCAATACGGTACCTAATTTTAAATGGTCTCAGTTAATCATGATCAAACCAAATTATCCGCCGCTCTTTGAAATCGGTGATGAAATATGTTACGTCGGGCAATATCTTCTTGCAGTGGTGGCATTGTCACGACCGATCATAAGATAATTGCAAAAAAATTTAGTGGTTTTTTTCTGATAAATAATTTGGGTTTTGCAACCAAACAAAAATTTTTTTTGCACTTTGAAAATCCTATCAGTCCAATGATATCCAAATGAAATTCTAATTTCAAACGGTGATCGTGCAATGCGACCCCAACCTGGCGACAGCTCTGTTCCTCCTAATGTACTAAGGCTTTTTGTTTTTAATCGTTTAAAAACCCTTTCGGCCAGTCTTAGAAATCGGAAATTAAAAGCAGCCGCTAAAACACAAACGACAGCTGAAATTTTATTGAGTTTTTGCTAAAGAGTGCACGACTTAAGCTCAATTTTTACTTTATTTTTGCGGTTGTTGCTGTTTTTAAATATTGATGCTGAAATATGTTTCCAACACTTAGTCATTTCAGTGCAACCCAAAAGGATAGGATAGGATTAAATAGACTTTGGCAAGGCAGTAACATAGGCAACACCTTCCACAAATTTGCCCATATGTTGTAGCGTAATATAGCAGGGAAGGTGCTGACAAATGATGATTTTGAGGTGTAAAATAGAGTAGAGAAAATACAAAGCTTTGCGGACGAATGTTTTCAAGCAGTCACGAACCAAACCAACTGTGCAAAATTCAACGTAAAAAAACGCTTTAAAGAGTGGTAATTAAGAAGTTTATTTCTGGCATCAGCCGTGACTGTCGCATAAGACTGTCAGGGTGTAGGATGTCAATCTCGTAATGACACAAAAGTCTTATGCAAATTAATAATGCCACTTGCACCAATTTGTAGAAAAGTAAAGTGTTGATTGCTGAAAATAAGGACGAGATGACATACAAAGTGATTTATTGTATAGCTTCTCGTCTCCATTTTACAGAAATAAGGAGAGATGTGAGGGATATTTGGTCCATAAGTTCCCATTTGCAGCAACAAAAAAAGATCACATTTTTTAAAACCATTTTTAATATTGTGTCCATGGGACTTCCAGTACGCATTATGAATTTGCACGAGGCTCTTACGTCATTACGAGATTAACATCCTGCACCTATTATATCACGACGCGATTCATTCGGATGCTAACAAAATTAAAGTCGCAGACGATATATATTTGTATCTTCAAAGTGTTCAAGACTACAACGTAATTTTGTGCAAATAAGAACAAATTAAGTGCTGATTCAAGGAGACATATTACGAAGCAGCACTTAATTGGAGCCACATTTCATGTTTGAAACTTTCATCAAGACAATTTCCCCATAACTGAACGTTAATTAAGATATGCCTTTGGGTATGTGTGCTTATTAATTTGACACGTGTATTTCTGAAATGCGGTTTTAAGACCGATACTTTATAATTTTGCGGACTCAGGTCCATTTTATGGGGCCACTGGTATCCTCTGTTTCAGAGTTTGGATGTCTTCAAGGCTAGGGTGAATCTGTCACTTGCATGTCATAATCCCTAGAATCACTTGTATTTCCCCCGCTTCCTGCTTAATAAGAGTGTACACTGTATATGAGTGTAAGCAACCAACCAGCCACACTTCTCACATACGTTTTCAAGCATAATTAGCAGGCACTGGTGTAAATGCCCGTCAGATCAACCTGACGGATGCTATCCGGAAGGGGAGGCCAGCTTAAAACAGATACTTTGTAAGATTTGAACTACATTTCACTGAAAGGGTTTTCGAAGTGCTTTGCTGGGAAAATAAAAATCTGTTACGTGAACTCAAAAAAAGGAAAGCTGTTTATAATATCTAAGGAATTCGGAAAATCGAAATCCTGTCAATTCTCAGTAGCTCTGGCCCAGGCAATCAGTGAAGTACTATTTTGCAAGGCAGCTATACGTTACCAGTTTTTATTTGTGTCTTTATTAATTCTGGTTTCATTGTGCATCGGGGTATGTAAAACAGACAACCAAAACAAGAACATTTTATTGAAAAAGAAAGAACATCAGTATCAAACATAGATCTGATTTGTGAGTTCTCTCAAAATAACCAAATATCGTTCCCTTCTATATATACACAGTTATGCAACAGATGTATTTATTTATGAACCTATTTCATCTCGTAATGCAAGGGTATTAAATATGAACAAGACTTCTTTTTGTCACAGTCCCAAGTTTATTGTTCTTATGAGGAAAGAATGGGTCCAGAAGTACCTGAGCTTATGTGGCATTATAAAACACTAAGACATTATCGGTCACAATGTCACATGGATACAAATAAAGTGTCTAAGATCAAATCCTAAATTAGTGATCTATAAAAATACAAATATGGTTGCCAAACTAGAAATATAGGTGGGATCAATGTAATTTTTACATGAAGTAAAGAGGGTATGTAGGTGCATAAGGCTGCCAAATATGAAGTCTGTGTCATTAACTACATGTCTAGGGGTAAGGTTAAAAAAACAACAAATACCCTGTGGCTGCCAATTCGAGAACTAGAGAAATTACCTGGGTAAGCCGGGTAAAAAGTCTATCATGCTTATATCTATCACTCTCTATCACTATCAAAAGTCACAAACAAAATGGCTGACATCCTATAATAAAAAAGAAAGAAAAACTTCTCCCATGATCCTTTGCTGCTGCTGAACAAGTTTGAACAGGAGGTGGCAGGTGAGGCAGCTTGACCTTTGACCATGCTGGCATAGCCCAATGCATGCAGATAGACCTATCTGCAGACCTACCCCCTCCCCCCAGGAGAGGAAGGTGGCAGGTGAGGTGGCTTGACCTTGGACCATGCTGGCATAGCCCAATGCAGGCATACGGACCCCCCTTCTATGCCACTCTCATATGCCATTCCTTTGGGTGACAGGATATCTATCTGTTTTTTAATTTTGATTATGGAGGAATGTGAGGGATGATGTTGGTACACAAATCCAACAATATGCCTTTTGACCCAACCATGTCACTTCAAATCCAACTATTTTGACCACTTTTCCCCAAAAGTCCCCACATATGGGTTTTGGGGCATGCTGAATCCAATGGTGGTGGTTAGAAGTCTCTATGATCAGTGGTATGACAGTTTTTCTCGACATTTTGCCAGAAAATGTAGTCATAAAGTCCTGAAACTTGGTATAGAGATAGATTAGGATCTAGGAAACACTGCTGCATAGGTCCTGTTCAATTACAGTGCATTTTTACCCAGTTTTTGGACCATTTCTGAACTCATTTCCTAAAATATATCCCATAATGCTCTTTGTCTCACAAAATGTGGCATAATATACATGCAGCTTAACTGTCTATGATGTCTACTCACCCAACATCACTCTTCAAGGTTTGGATGCATCAATTTGATGGGTGATATTTGTGGACATAAATTTGAAGTCATTCCTCATAAAGTATTACACTATTTTTATCGTAATATTTGGCATAGTATACAAGTACATACAGTGCAAAATGTGGCATAATATACATGCAGAATAATTCTCCAAGGTGACAATTATCAAATGTTACTAAGGAAAGATTGGATGCATCAATATGATGGGTGATATTTGTGGATATAAATTTGAAGTAATTCCTCCTAAAACAGTTAATCTATTTGTATCACAGTAATTGGCATCATATAAATGCAGACTAACTCTCCATAATGAATAATCATGAAATATTTTGGATGCATTAATTTTGTAGTTGATATTTGTGTATTGAAATTTGAAACAGAAAAAGCAGGCATTTCCTGTTAGGTATAAAAGAGGGGGGTCCATCTGCACTTGAACCTGATGCCACCTCAGCTGCGGGGAGAGGAAGGGGGGAAATTTGTACGGCCAGTTTTGACTCACTAGGCAAACCACCTTTCCCTTCACAGTAGTCTATCAACTCAAAGCGCGATAGACTAATTAGGGAAATGGACAAAAATTCATTGACAAATAAGCGTTGGCGGGACAGAAGGCGTCACCAGCGCCCTCTTCACCTCAATAAGCCAAATTCTTTCATTTTCATGGGGTTTTGTGGGAAAAATTAAAGGGTTTGAAAGTATCTTGGCGCTCCCTCCCCCATCCTCCAACGAGAAATCCTTAATCCTCCCCTGCAAATGGTGCAATGCATACATTAACTCAAAGTATTATTTCTGTATACAATATAAATTTAGGGCGGAAATAAATTGTTCTTCGATACGGTCGGTGTAAATCCATAGTTTAAAGGCAGTCTTTTTACGCTGTTGTTGGTTAATGAATGTGGACTGTGTCTTCTGTGTCATTTGTCATAAAATGACATCAATAACAATATGATAATGGAGCTGATATAAATTTGTTAACCTGCATTGCACATATTTGCGTCTTTTGCTATCTCATCTGTCATAATATTGTTTTGACAACATAGAGGAGGTTAAATGCCTTTATTTATACCACACAAAAACTTAATTTTTTCTATTTTTTATTGCAATTATATGTTATTAATTCATCCACATTTCTATGCCTTTTTAACTACATAATTTATTGAGGTATCAATCTATTGACGCATAAAATAATCAACTGATAAACTAAAGATATATCTATTGCATCTGTACCAAATGTTTCATTGTTCTCAGGCGTATTTTATTGCTTTGATCAATCATTTTTATCATCAGGTTTTTGTCAAATAAAACATGATACAGTGAATAAATTGCTGATATTTGCACAATTGTTTGAAAACATTCTACTAAAAGAAAATTTATGGAAATATGAAAATTATGAAAACTTATAAAAAGAATACTGTCAAAAACAAATTACACAGGTTACATCATTAGTTGGACAAAATCACTGATTTATAAAGGTAAAAATAGCAAACAGCAGCCTTTGGCGGAAAAGAAGGTTTTAGCGACGAAAATACACATGAATTCACATGAAACAGTCGCCAAAGCAATGAAACGGAAAAATGGCTTCTGCTCATGAAAAAGAAAGAATTCTGTAGAAACACTGCCAGAAAATTCAATTTAGATATGTTAAAGTCGTACAAATCACTACTTCATTGCTTTGCACCGCAAGCCCTTGCAGCAACTTTATTGCTTTAAAGAATCCTCTTATGTGTAGTAAGGGAAAATATTTTTATAATTGGCAGAGTCAGTGTATGAAGTGGCCAAAACGTTTTCCAGATCTAATTTTTAATCTAAAAAATGGAGATTCGATTGCCCGTTTCATCATTTTTCCGTTTTTCTAACTTTGAAAAGACACAAAACATAAATCAGAGATTTGATCACCAATTTCACAATTTTTCATTTTTATGTTTTCAAGTTTTACAGATACATTTCATGTCTTAAAATGAGTAAAAACTAATACAAAATGGAAAACGAAGACTTCATTCATCATTTTTAGTTCCATGGAATAGATGTAAACAGAAAAATGATAAAAACAGGGGTATGCAATCTCCGTTTTCCATTTTGTGTCATTTAAAAGTTATGAAAGTTATGTAAAAAATGATGAAACGGACGATTGAATCCTTGTTTTCCGTTTTCAGTTCAGAAAATAAACTTGAAAACGTTTTGGCCACTTCATACACGGACCTGGCAGTGTAAGGGTCACACAGGGAACAAGCAATCAAAAGTTGGCTACATTTAACCAACAGATAGCAACGTTATAAATCGGAACCTTTCTCTTCTGATATTAAATCCACATGGCTAAACCTTGTGATCTTTTGTGTTAAACTTTTACACCTGTTACATTTGGTCTACAATGCTCTAATGGTACGTTGAAATTATAGAAATTTAGAAAATGAATTTGCTCTCAGGATTTATATTTTATTTTGGGGCAATAGGCAATCACGCTATGCCTTAGACAAATGTGCCATTCCAGTTATTTTAAACATAAATATTTCACTTATGTCAAGTTAATAATGCACATTGTTGTATTTCACATTACAATGGTTGTGGTTAAGACAATCTGAATACAAACTAGTCTGATGTTTGCACCTAATTTGAATTGCTTAATCACATCTTTTACGCGTACAAATTCAGTGCAGCTTAGTTCAACTAATTTGATATGAAGAGAATGTAGAATGGTGAAACAGAACATTCCAGAAGTATATTTGCAATGAACTCGTATTTTCAAACATAAGATAACATGTCACATAGATATAATTTATCGAGAATTATGTAAAAAGAATAAGAAATGAAACTTTGGAGAAGATTGACTCCACGTAGAATGGAAACTAAATAACAGTTGTCACTGAAAAAATGAAGCAATGAATGCTCTCATTGTAGGACAACCGGTGACAAGTAAAACTGGATTATAAGAGATTCACTGCACTTTTCATGCTCATCAATAATAATAATAATAATTTATTCGTCCACTTGTTCCACAGCATCATAATACAATATACATCACGGCTTTATATTTAATTAAGTCTTAGCAGTGGCACAGGTACCAACTAAATCTATAGATTGTTCCAAAGGCTCGGATGCTGGTACCTCATGGTTACAATCAAAATGTTGTGGTGTTAATTTCTTTCACAATATACAAAGAATTAATAAACTATTAGAAAACAAATCTGGTCTGCAAGTTAATAAATACAATGTATATATGTATTACAATCCAGGTCGCTTTATTATTAAGATTGTTATGGCAACAAATTCCAAATGTTTGTAAAACTTACAATATTGTATATATATATATATATTTTTACTTGTTATGCCATCTAATTTGGTCGTGAATGTCTCATTTTTAAAAAAAGAAAAATATAATCCAGAAATATGTTATGCCAACTAATTTATATGCTTGAAAACAGACAAAAATATTAGAACTAATAAACTAATTATACACATAAAGGAATTGCTATCTTCACTCAAATGTTACACAAACTATTTACAACTGATGAGTTAAAAGTATCATTGAGGAAATATTATGAAAAGTCATAACATAGAAAACGTATCCAAACGTAGTATGTTATGACATCCAATATGTCTGCCATAATCTTTAAGAGATAAATTGCCCTCGGCCGCAGGTTACCTGCTCTCAGATACATACCGCATTCTATTCTCATTTGTTCAATTAAAACCTTTATCAGAACGTCCTGCAACTCAACACGGACCTATTTGTTCCACTCTGTGTTGGGAAGTTGAGGAATATAATATTAGTTTTGAGACTCCCGGCATGAGGAATACTTCACAGGCCATCAACAAAATGTCTACCATGAAAGGAACATTACAAGAAGGCGTCTCAGGGTATAACCTTAATTGATGCACACGATCACTGTAAACTCTAATACATCAGTTAAGCATACATTATTCATTTTCGATTTAGTCTCAACTGAAGCAATTATGAGATGTCTTATGTTTGCATAACTCTATTCCAATATATTTTTCGTAAGATTTTTTTAGATCGATATAAATATGTAATTGCAATGCTATATTTTTGATGGTTACATGTGTATTTCAGAATAACAATGAGGAGAAAAGGTACTATTCACATGGTGTTTTAGTCCTTATCAAAACATAACTCCTATTTTCGGCAACGTACATTCCAAAAACAAATAAACAAAACGACATTTCATTTCAAGAACCTATTGTAATATTAAACGAGCTAAGATGAATTGAGCTTCAGATGATACATGATGTCCTTCCATCGATCAGTTTCCAGAACCATTATTCTTATGATGAGAATCGCTGGCCCACAGCAACCCGAAACTAAACGCAACGCTTTATTTGAATGTACCGAACTGTGAGGTGAACCTATTTGCTTTCCTTACTGAGGTCATATGCTCTGAGTTTAAGAATCTGTTAGTTCTAATTCATACGAAACAGAAACCGAGCCCTTGTGTTGTCATTTTGTTATTATAGTTAATTGTGTTGTCAAACTGAATAGTAAATGCTATTTTGAATTACACTATCTCATTTTGGAATCGTCAAATTTAAAAAAGAAGTACACAGTCAAAAATCACAAGGAAAATAGTTATGTATATTATTCGTAGTGTCTATCAGCAGACAAAATGATTTATCAGTTTATTGTTTGGGTTTCAAATAATATTGAAACAAACTAATTTGTTACGAGAGATATCTCCCTTGATCTCTTGATAGTGATAATAACCCACATTCATAAACTGGTGACAAATGGATTTTGAATAATTTCACACTAATGGAATTCTTTTAGAAGTACTATTTGAATTGTTTCACTGTTCTAACATTGGAGGTAGATGTAGTTGCATCTTAGTCAGTAATAGTCTATCAATAATATCCAGTTGAGGTTCTATCGTCAGTAAGGTACAAAGTGTTACACACGAAGAGGGATTTTATTCTAAAATTATGTGATCGTAAGCTGAACTGGAGCAGTAAAGCACTGGAGTTTTCTGCCACCCTCAACTGTGGCAGCACCTGACGGGCAATAAATACGCGCTACACTTCACACTGTGGTCACACAAGTGTAGTCTGGAATTATCGCCTTTAACATTAGCTAATTTTCCAATAGTACCATTTTAAAGACTAAGTAACTTATGACTGGCAAATATATAAAACTGATTTTATTAAGCTAGAGGAATTTCTGTTGAACGAAACTTTTCTTGGCCTCCCAATGTTTTATTTTTTGAAGCCTCTTAACAAAGCAAGCGTTTATAGTGTGAGCAGTACACGGAAATCGTATCATTTAAGAAACGAAGAGAACAAAGGAGAGAATGAAAGAACTTCACGCTGTACTTTTGATGCGATATTGTTAAAGCTCTGATATGAATTCCATGTACTGATATCTGTTCGCGATTTTCTTTGTGCACTGCGAGGAAGACACATCACAGAATTCCATTATTGCAAAATGAAATCAATATCAGGATTTGTTGTTGAGGGATTGTTGTCTTTAATTTCCACCTAATACACCTATTTTGCCCTCTTCACCTTATTAGTTGAGAACACAACCTACATACCATTTTTGGTCTATCTGCCATTTTTGGTATGCTGGTAATACCAAAGTGGATTTTACTGATATCAGAATAATTAATACCATTTTGGTATGTATTTCATTTATGGTGTGTACACGTATTTAGATCTAATCTGTCCCAGGAATTAGGCAAATTAGGTGAATTATGTGAATTAGTTCAAGAAACTTTGATTTGATTGCTGCTGTTGTTTCGTACTTCACTAGGATGAAAAACTAACCTTTTTCCAGGACCACGTCTCCTTTATTGTGATGACAGATTTGTGATAGATTGTTTGAGTTATGACTCATTTGGATCAAAGATCCGACATCAGAGGAAATGTAATTTACCACTTTATTACTTCCCAAAACAATAATATTGAGAGTCATTCTCAGTTCATTGCCCATAAAAATAATTTTATTACTTTATAGTTCTCGAATCAATTTGTTTTTATTGCAAGACACAAATTAGTGAGTAATAAAGGTTATTCTATAAATATGCATGCTGATAATAAAATAATCATGACAATGCACCGAGTGCATTAGTACATGGAGACATTACAAGATAAACACGTCTTGCAGTATATTCAGATAAAATCAAAGCGTAGCTTTTGATAGTTCCCAATGGTATATTGCACTGGATGCTGCCAGGAGAAGGTGTGAAGCGGCGATACAACAGAACTACATTTTCTACATTTATCGAGACATCTTGCCTTTTGCTTGCATAAAAAAAAATCAATTTTAGGGAAGGTTTGTCCAAATTTGTAATTGCATTGTTTTTACTGTAATGATTACAAAGATAACCCTCCATTTATGTATTAGAGCCATGTTGCCAATACAACTTACTATATATCCACTAAACGGTTCATTTCCTTTTTACATTACTTAATCAACTAATAAGATACAGCCTGTTATCTCGTTTTCTCACTACGCTTGACATATTTTTCAAACAGTAACATAAAGACATTGTTGTTGTATTTTTGTTTATTATTGCTCTCAGAAAGTGCTCAAGTTTGGCCCATTCATTTTAATGGTAGAATTTAATGATTAGTATGGCACTCAACAAAACACACATGCATGCACATCTGTACATGCAAGCATGCAATCCAATCAGCTGCATACTCATTAGCTGTCACTCACATTCACTCTCAGTCTTCCAGATGCAGCAGTAGAGTACACATCTCTTGTTAGAAGTAATTCAATAAATTATTTGTGTGTAAAGGATTGTTTGCCTTTTTCCTGAGACGTCCATTTAACTGAATCTGCTTCAGTAAATTTTCACAACAATGTGAGAAATCGTTTTGTCGCACTTACAGCATTGTTTCCGCTTCCTCCGTCAGTTTTGTTCCATTTCTCATTGAAAGTAGTTTTTTTTAATTATTTGTGATAAATGTCAATGTACTCTTCGGGGGACGTAAATTTGAATTGATATTCTTTTGTTTTCGGACTAAATGTCAAAAGTAACGAGTGCAATTTCTTGAATTAGAAAAGGCCCAGGAAAGCAGTGCTACAAAACACTAGAACAATACTTTATTTTAAGCTGCAGGCGTTACATGGAGTGATGTCGAGGATTGGATTTCTTTCATAGTTTTGTTAGTAAAAAACACGCATACACCTGCACTGTTCATGAAGCACAAATTATTTGAAATAAAAATGTAGAATTAGTTTTTAGCAGCTCCTGGCATTTCTATCAATTTGTAAACGTTTTGAAATTAATCAGTATCTCTCACTGTGGTTTATACTCACATATACAGTGTGCAAGCGAGAAAAAATGTAAATGAGAAAACCATCATGTTTTAAAACACATGAGATTGATCGTGCAAAGTCCAAAATAACGATAATCAGACAAAACACATAAAAATCACAAGGAAATAATACAATTTAATTATGTACATTCAAGGTTTTTCCAAGTTCTCTCTTACTAATTCCCATTACCGAACCATTCTATCAGATTATTTTTTGCCATTTATTATTGAAGAATTTATTAATATTACAGTAAAAATGATTTTTGTAAACTTTGAAATGATGAAATATACAGATACAGTAATTTTTACTTATGATTCAAA
>JBCAUI010250524.1:0-16189 GCA_038406195.1 Haplosyllis anthogorgicola
ATATGTGAGTACATATATTTCATAAAAAAGTTACGACAAATACGTATATTGATGCTTAGCACTTCGGAAGTCTTGCCATTTATTTTACCTTTTAAGCTACAAATATATCATGATTTATTTTATTGTTATGATGTTCGTATCTCAAGGGAAACATGGCGCGTACAGTCACCTTGTATAGTCAGCAAGTCGACATACTGTCTGATGTGAAACGCGTGTATCGTTACGAAACGAAATAATGAGAGAAACCCATACGTTCAGGATAGACGGGGTTCCCTTTCTTCTCTTCTTTTATGTAATGTCTTTTTTGATGGCGTTTTACATTTCTAAATGCTCATGGTTGGCAGCGTTACTTTTAAATCCTGCGATTATTTTTCTCTCACAATGATTTCTGTTGGAGTTGTCCAAGCCAAAACCACCACCGAAGTTCCAACAGGCAAATAAAATTATTCATTCATACCATGTGTGCGTTTACGGGTAAGTTACAGTCAGATAAATATCTGACTACAGATTCGTGAACTATGAACAGGCCAGTGTGAACAATAGACAAGGCGTAAACAACATGCTCGTCTTGGGATTTGGAAGCACATTTGAAAACTAAAGGGACGTTTTCAGACTCCCGAATTGGAATGCCACAGAATGACAAAAAGGTCCGCCATATAAAATCATTGTATGGAGGAATATCCATTTTCCTCAATAACTTCTCTTGTAAGCAGTAATACAAAAAGTTAAGCATTTGGTACACTAATGCAATCTAAGAGTATTTTAGACCAGTTGACAAAACTTATGTAAGTTTTGCAAAAGTGAGTGAAATAGTGGTGGAATTGATTTACACATATTTACATTACATGTACACAAATATACAAGGAGCAAAAATGTAGTATTTTGGATATATCTTGTGATAGAATACTTTTAATTTAATAATACTGCCTAACATTTGAGATATTGGCAATTTTTCATATTTGCTGAATTTTTAATTGTTTATTGCTCAAAAACCAAGCATTATTCTTTCATTAAAAGTGTCCTATTACAAGATACATTGAACACATTACATTTCTGACCTCACTAATTTTATCTAAATTTAATGTAAATATGTGTAAATCAATTTAGAAAATATATGGAAAAGTTTTTGAACTAATTTATGTACATTTACATTAAATTTAGACAAAGTTAGAGAAAGCAAAAATGTAGTTCATTGGATATATCTTGTAATAGGGCACTTTTAATGAAAGAATAATGCTTTGTTTTCAAG
Organism: Haplosyllis anthogorgicola; assembly: GCA_038406195.1. NCBI lineage: Eukaryota > Metazoa > Annelida > Polychaeta > Phyllodocida > Syllidae > Haplosyllis > Haplosyllis anthogorgicola. The sequence goes on from JBCAUI010250524.1 coordinate 1,250, forward strand.
TAATAAACAATTAAAATTTCAGCAAATATGAAAAATTTCCAGTATCTCAAATGTTAAGCAGTATTATCAAATTAAAAGTATTCTATCACAAGATCTATCCAAAATACTACATTTTTGCTCTGAGCATATTTGCATACATGTAACATAAATTTGCATAAATCAATTCTGCCACTATTTCACTCACTTTCCCAAAACTTACAAAAGTTTTGTCAATTAATGTGAAATACTCTTAGATTGCATTAGGGTACCAAATGATTAACTTTTTGTATCAATGCTTACAAGAGAAGATATTGAGGAAAATGAATATTCCTCCACATAATAACATTGCATGGCGGACCTTTCTGTCATTGTGTGGCATTCCGATTCGATAGTCTGGTTTTGAGAGATAAAGGGACATTGTAGGAACATTTTTGCAGGTTTGAGTTGTATCATATTTACAGCTGGTTTCACAGTGATGTAATTATGAGCATTTAGATTATCGATGTTATGTTACAATACAAATTCGACAATTAAAGCATGTGTTTAACAACAATTACTCAAAAAAGCTGGTCAAAATATACATTCTCTGCCTGATACATTTATTTACACCAGACATGGATGTATTCAAAGCAAGTTTTCAAAATAGCTGTACGTCATATTTATTGTATCCTTTGCAATTAGCTAATGCCATCAACCAATCATAAATGACGTACAATGCTGATTATTATCAAAGGACCAAGTTCTGCAACCCATCTTACACCTTTCAGCTACTGGGTGTTTGGTGCTACAGGGGGAGGGCTATACATGTATAAATATTTTCCGAGCCCAAGTTCAATCATTTCTCTTCTGTCTCTCCCTGTGTCAGATTCTCTGCAGACATGTAGTGCACAGTCTAAATCCATAATAGAAATGACGCGTGTTGCTCTGACCACCGGAAGCTGAAATACAACCTCTCTTTCCCTTACATAGGTGGTCAGCTTTAAAGATGGTAAAAACTTATTAAATCTGAAATGAAACTGGCAATACTGATGTTTTAGTATCAGTCAGAAGAAATTTGTTGGGGATGGACATCTTTAATTTGCAGATATCGTATTTTTACACCAGTTGAGATGGGAGCAATAAAACAATATGGATTGTAAATAGTCACAAAGGAGGTGTCGCATTCACAATACGTCTAAATGGTTTGCCAATGCCCCAATAAAAGAGAAATTTGACTGACAAATTTATTCATTTTTGAACCATTCGCCGCACAGTGCACATCAACCCCCATTCCTTTGTTCCATACCCATACTATGCATAGATGTTGACTCTTTGCTGCCCAACTGCAAATTACCATGCACGTGTTTAAATGGGGACTTTTCATTTTTAAGTTTCTAATTTAAATAATTATCAGGCACGGAGCATTTGCAAGTAGAAACTCAGTGCATTTTTTCTGATTGGCCAGTAAAGGTAGACTGAATACAAAAGGTGAATTAAACCACTTGATGAAAAGAAGACATGATGAAACCAGGAAAATGACATGGACATGTAGCACTGTTTTGCCCATATCCCGTGTTTCTCGCTTGAATATGCTTGTCTTGACCAAATTTCTCCACAGACCACGAATGCCCTGAACTTAGGTCGTCCTAAAATACAGGATTGCATCTTTCATGACGTAAACAGACTGTAGAATGTAAATTCCACCTGATGTTACTTATCTCTTTCACTCATGGTGCCAGGAAATGACATGTCAGTTGCTGGCAGTGACTGAAAAACTCCGAAATGCAAAATTTCTAATGTCGGTTAAGATTATGCATCTACTCCATTGTTTCTTATTTCTTATCAGTACTTTCCTCAAGTTTTCAGACCTTAGAAACCTTCTTGATCTCTTTGAGGTAACGATTTCTAACCTCGAGACCTTGAAATACTTGGCAACCTCGTGATACTTTCATGTAGGGATCCCTATTTATGTCGCCTGAGATGCGATTTTGTTACATTCTTTTCATGTTATCAAAAATTACAGCATAACAAACTGACATGTCACCACAGTCTGGAATAATGACAATCCAGTCCAAGGTGACCACACAAGGAATCCGAAAAAGCAAAGCAGACTTTGCGCGAAACAACGCGTAGATGTATTTTTGTTGTTGCGCGAAAGAAAATGATATGATATCACTAAAGCTACACGGGATTGTAAATTATCTGAATTTTGTAATTGGGTATCGTAGTCTCAGCGGTATCTGTATAACTTGCGTAGTTTGTGAAAATTTCATGTCTCTGGTTACAGGTTTAAAGCTGGTTGTGCTTTTATTGCTCATTAATTTTTACCGCTTAGGCTTTAGTTTTCATGTACAGTGTACATCAGCGTGGAGCACAGATGGTAGCTACCCAGAAATTAGTACATTGAGTTAAGTATGGCAGCATAAGTCTATGTATTGTTACCTTTTGCATCTGTTAGGAACAACTAAGTTTTCTCGTTTGTAGAGTGGATTCGTTGTTGTTTGTGGATTCGTTGTTGTTAATATAATCTTGTTACTTACCGATTGGTATGGCTGTAGCTGTATGTTTGGAGTTGCTTGTGCTGTGGTTACTGCTGTTGTTCTGGAGACTCTGGAGTCTCTGTCTCTCCGGGGTGGAGGCAGGACTTACACTGCTGGCTGCGGTACCCATGGCGCCTGTACAGCTACTGAGCCATCCCTTACCCTGTAGTGCGCAAAGTAAATATCTCATACACAGGGTAGTGAAACGGACCCAATCAAAAGTTTTAATATTACAGATATTTTTTTTTATTTCCCTTAAAGTATTGCATTGATATGTGAAGTACATAGCTATTACGGTAAGGGATTTCTTTCATTTAAATTTGATTCATTTGTTTGTTTCACATATATGTATCAGATCTTTGAAGACAATGATATAATAGTTTTATCACTATCTCCAAAGATGTGATGCAGATATTAAAAGGACTACTAACCATATTTAGATAAAATAAATTATTACCGTTATATCCAAAAACCTCATAAGCCAATGCAATACTTTAAGAGAAATTAATAAATACCTGTGGCATTAAACCTTCGATTGGGTCCGTTTCACCACCCTGATACAGGAAATTAGCAAATTTTTGCATGTTGCTGTAGCCAGAAATTTTATTTCTCATAAGTACTTTTTTCGAGTAAAACACGTAGCTTGGAATTCTATTGTCGCAAAATGAAATTAATTTTTGAGGTGTCAACAGAGCATGAAACTCCTATTAAATTTTAGAGGCCAAAATTCAAACGCACAGCATGTACATCTTTTGTTTTTTTAAAAGACATTTCTTGATAAGGAATACGACACACGAAGAATGGTTCTAATTGATTTTAATGCAGGTTATGTCAATAAAGATAAGAGAAGGACTACAGATATGAAATTCTTGATTCGATAATCAAAGCTTTAAAAAGTTTGCCTTTGTGGTTACACCAGATTTCTTTAAACTTTTTATTAAAGACAAAAATATTTTCACGAGAAGCACATGTGTTTCATTGATTCGCCATTGTTAAAAGGAAGAATCAAAGGCAACGGTGGATTCAAAATAGTCCTTTGTTGGAAAGAATAAGAAAAGACAAATGGTGAAGTTGAAAACTTCAGAAGTGAAGTTGCCAAAAATAAGAAACTTCAAAAGTAAAATTGACAAAGAATGAAATGAAATAACTTACAAACATAAGATTTCAACTAATTGTTTGACGTCTTCTTCAATTTTTTGTCCTGCAAAACAAAAGGAGAACTGTAACTTGCGTAGCTAAGTAAAGTCAATGAAAATATTAGTATAAGTTTACATGTACTATGTTCAGGTAGACTTCATCTTTGTGTTAAGTAAAGTATCAAGTTATTACGTTGAGTATCAAATTACTAGTATAGTTTCAAATATGAAATTTCGTTTACGTAGCCGAGGATGAAAATCACTTCAGTTCTGTAACAATAGGATTTCTCACAATAAACACAATAGCACAGGGTGGAATTATTTCATTCTTAAACTTTCCCAATTTGCAGGAGCAGTGTCATGGCATAGATCATGATTTTATTCGGTGTTTTGGCGTAAAGAACACAACTGTATTGTTTGTTGTTAAAATGACATTCCCATGTCTGAAACTTCGATGTTTTATTAGGCAAGGCATATTGTTATGTTACTTCAGGTAGAATAACCCATAAAGGTAGAATTCATAAAATTACTGACATTCGTTTGCTAATAACGATTTTAATTAAGGTTTCTGTCACTGGAGTTAACCCCTGTGGGCGGACATGAATAACATCTGTAATCCAAAATCATGGTTCTTTCATTTTCTGATTACGTTTAATATTAGCTTTGTCAAGGTTCGGCAAGGTATTATCTTGCCGATTTCTCTATTTCTATTCAATAGAATTTCCTGGATAAAAGATTTTTACTCGTTTTAGCTTAATATTTTTGTGTGTTTACTCATTAAACTGTGGGCAGAACCAGCCATGCCTTTTCACAGCAATACCTGTTATAACACTAGTATCTTTAAAGCGCACACATCGGGTAATACTCACCATATTGGTTTTTTTTTCTGATTAATTCTAGCTTTGGAAATAGTGGATTTCTAATGTAATACGTACATCACCAGATCATTAAATCTCGCATCATACGACTGGGGTTAATTATGTAAAATGTATGCTTATTGTCACAGTTGTTAATTGTGATATTTAGACTTCAAATTACAGGTGACATATACTTTTCTGAAAGTAATGTATACACATTGAAACTGAAATACCAACGCCTTCTTACCAAGAGCCATCGTACAAACATGACCATCTTCATCAGACATTTATTTTTTATGATTCATTACTTATCACATACAAAGGCTAAAGAGAATTCGCTACTTGTACAATTACAGGCGGAACGTGGGATGACCTGTTGGTACACATAGCCTCATGCCATATTTACCAAAAATTTTCTCTAAGTCCAACTCGAAAATATACTGAATCCCCCCCCCCCGCCCCCAAAGTGTGGGGAAAAAGTGGGGTAGGGGAGAACACAAATTAGCAGCTTGACTCTATTCTGTCTAGCATGACTGTGCAGCTAGACTCTAGTCCATCTAACATGTCTTACATAACTTATCTGTAATTGCTGCCAGGAACACAAATCTAATCTCTCGTGAAAACAGAGAGCCTCAATGCCCTCTATCGGGTATGAGGATCAAAAATACCGATCGTGCTTGGTAGACTGACTTAAGGTACTGAGAACGGTGACATGTACAGGTACTGAAAGGTTAAGGGATAAACATGTTCGGAACTACCTGTTAGAATCTCCCAAAGTACTGGACCAAAGTACCAAGTAAAGCACATTTTAAATTTGTTTGCTGTCCGCTGCACAGATTTTCCAACCATTAAAAAGTATAAGACCTTCTTTCCAGAATTTCTCCATGGATTAGTCACAAACTAAATTTTCGGCCCAAAATTCCGTGGAAATCCTCATGGAAATGAGGAAAATTGTAACCCCTGAATCTGTCCATGTTTTTTTGTTCATTTGAAGCTTATTCTTTGCAATTTAAAACAGATCTGAAAGGTAAGTATTACACACTTCAGTGTTTTAAAAATAAAGTTAATGGTGGGAAATTTTACTAAATAGAGCAGCTTTATGTCCACAAATAGTACTTTTTTGATATCGATTTTTTGACCAGAAATATCCGTTAAATTTAATCGCAATTAGTAATTGGTGACTGATGAGACTGAATTAGAATTAGACGTCGAGATAAATACAGCCCCAGGTTCTTTACTGCCCGTCTAATTATATTGAAGGCGTAGCATCAAGAAAAACACAAATGTTTTACAACCATACCCAAATTTACTCACTTTTGCTCTTTAATACCTAAACATCAAAGAAATATGTATAAATTTCCTTTAGGTGTATGGCATTATTTTGATGACATTTTGGACGTTCGATCTGCCAAAAAGTTTTGCTTCCACCTGTTAATAGCAGGAAGGCGTCTTCCAGGAATTTATCAACATCAAAGTAACTTCCTTCAACAATAGTTTCTTACGCAAAACAACTTCCGTGTGTACTAAACTATCGTAAAAGCAAACATTTTCATGCGGAATATGATACCCAGCAAACATCGTGTTTTTGAATCTCATTCTGACATAGATCTGTCAAGCAATATGCAATTTGTTCAGACCAAATATTGTTTGAAGTATCGTAGTTACTCTTTTGTGGCAGTCTATTGTAATCTAGTCGAAACAAAAAGTTATTGCAAGAAATGTTTTGATTCCATAACTGAATTTCCTGAAGTGTTTAATCTCTTACAACATATGAATTTCTGCAGAACTTTAACGTTTCGCCACAATTAAATACAAGTAATTAAAAAATGATTACTCCTTTACAGTTTGGCCCTGGCACCGAATGCGTTAATTAAAGTTGCGCGGAGCCAGTATTTATGCGTGTTCTCTACCTCGAGTCCCTTCGCTTACACTCATCCAGCTGAATGAAGTAAATACGGTATTATGATTTTATAAATTCCGTAATACCAATTACAGTAACACCTGACGAGGCACAGTTGTCCGGAAGCGATAACGTCAACGCGACACACGCAACACACGCAGCTGCGTTATTAACCAAAGTGATACATGAACGTGTATCATTAACACCCGATTGTTAATGCTGCCCGGATTATTGATGCCATTTTTAGCAGATGCGTGGAAAGGTGATATATATGCGTGTATGTATACATGAAATAGATATTGTTTGGTTATGAAACAGTTTTTGCATGGGCGTAAATTTATAAAAGCAAAAGAAGATTTGTAGACTTGATACAATTATCAAGCTTATTATTTTGAAATGTGCGATCTTAAAGTACGTGCCAAAAATCTTATCGTTCTTTCATTTTCTTTCATTTTGTGGAGAATAAATGCATACATGTTGAAACATAACAGACAACATGCAATTTAACTTTATCCAATATCTATCTGTGAACAGGGGTTTTTTTCCATCTGAAATCATATTGTCTCTGCTAGTTGAATTGAAACTGGAAACAGTCAATCAAGGTTTTTCCAAATTTTCCCTACCTAATTCCCTACCTAATTGATGGCCATAATATTGATAATTAACTATTTCTTGAAATCTAACTAGTTTTGTGTATTTCAAAATGTTGGCAACAAACAGATTATTGATATTATTTATGTCAGTAAATAGTATATTTACTATTTCTAGTCACAGTGAAATATTCAAAAATTATATAAGTAACTAGAAATAGGAAATGAAGTTAGCCTAAATTAGGCAGATTAGGCAGGGCATGAATTAGGAAAAACCTCTATTGTTTCGGAAGAAATTTATTCATTTTGATACCAATGGAAACTTACTCCCTGCTGCGGTTCACATGTATCATGTGTGCACAATATTTCGAATAATTTTTGAGGGTGAATTACGTGGAAAACTCGTGGTTCGATATTGCTTCGCTTATTCAAAGGATTTGTCACAGATAAAAAGACGTCTTCAAAATTACGAAACACACTAACAGGGTGCAGTGGATAAACATTTGCGTAAATAATGTGTACAATTGCCCAAATATGTATGTACTAATACGGATTCATAATTGGTTACCTTCAATTATGCAAAAACAACACACTTGAATCAAATCAAAATCACTTACCCGTGTTAACTTCATCATCAACGATTTCCCCTTCCTCATAATCATCTGTACCAGTATGTTGGGAAGCCATGTTATCCTTAAAAATTACATGTAATTCTGCAAGTATGTGTTAGCTTGTGAATGGCACATACGCTGTTCACCATGGCTACTGGCCAAAACACAAAAGGAAAAAGACATTCAGAAAATCACTATACTTTGCTTTCGCAGGGTTGGTTGAAACGATGCCACGTCCTTTTTTTTGGAGCACTTTCCGAAAGCGCAAAGTTTTCCGTGCCATGGAACATTCAATAAATCAATATCATACAATGCTTAGTGGGTGTTACGAAATGTGCGCTTTTTGAAGTTTCTTAACCATAACTGGTTGGTATCAGCATTACGATGAATGACACGTTTGTGTTCGATACAAGTTCAATGCATTAACAAGTGCTACTTGAAGATCGGACAGCTGTGTGATGGGCTTGGCTTGAAATTTCGGAAAATACAACATTAATTCGACTTGAACACACTGCAATACAGTAATTTCGCAAAACAAGACACATGAAGAAGTGGTCACGGAAATTTAATCTTAGTTTATTAAGTTTATAAGAACAATACAGATGTTTCAAATTTATTTAAAGTAGGCGTCACTTTTGTATTCTTCTAAGATTGACTGGCATGAAATTCAAGAGTAAAATACGAGTACTTAAGCTACATATTTTGTGACATCTAAAAGATGAAATTTTTATCCGTAGAGTTTAAATATAATAAAACGGCGTCGTGATTCGCTACCCTGTGATTTTTATGTGCCCGTCACAATTTCGAAAATATTTTGATATTGGCCTCTAGTCGATACAAATCAATATCAAAGTTTTGGAAAGAATACATATACAACGCTGTGTACAGTGATTTGTCAAGAAGATACTTCCCTTGTATTCATAATTGCTCTATTCACAAAGACAATACACACAATTTTACACATGACATTTACCCTCGAATAACTTAATCCGAGTAGCGGTTGGCCACAAATTTGCAAAATGCATCTAATAACATTTTCTACAACACTATCAACTCTAAGCTCAAGAATGCCCCGTCAATGCATAAACATTACGGTACCAGGTGTAAATATCCATATCTACATATATACGAAAAGGGATGTTGCGATAAAATAAACGGTTACATGTAGCCATGTTAATTAAATGTACTGCTCAACTACAGCTTATTACGTAACATGGCAGAATCTGATCAGGATTATCAATCACTATAGCCCAACCACTACCTTGACTGTCCTTTCGAACTCTATGGGAATCATAGCCAGGCTTTAAAGGTTTCTGGCTGTAGGAATGGTCATGTACATCAAAACTTTTACCAGGCAGAATTTTACAAAGGAGCAATTTCTTACATCCTCCAGCATATCCAAAACTAACATCTGGGAATTCTGAAAAATATATGCCAAGACCATATGCACAAATTCTTGCCTTAGACACGTCAAAGTTCGTCTTTACAATGGCAACAAAGTTACCAGGATTGGTCCCATGGAAGCCAAGGATGAATTTACTTTCAGGGGATCCTGCTCCATACTTCGCTTCCATTGAAGCTTGCGCTTGATCAAACTTTCTCATCAAAGGTGGATTAATGTAGTAATCTACGGATTGGACCCTGTACTGATGCCTTAGTCCCATTCTGTTGAATTGTGATTCTGCCATCCTGAACTCATGTTCAAGAGGATCGTTAGGATCAATTTCTCTTTTTGGGGTGATGTGATGGTGCTGGAAGGTTGCTGTTGTCATCTGTTTTACAAATTGGCCTGCAACCCCTGCTGTATTTTGTGGCGTACCAAATTGGTTACGGCCATAATGAACAATGTACTTTGGTAAGGCCTGATACTGATCATACACAACAAATTCGTCATACAATACACCGCCGGTGCCCCTTGTCCCTCGCTGAGCAAATACAGAATCATATCCTTCTGATTTTAATTTCTGTAGGGTCATAGTATTCATTGCTGTTTCAACAGTCTTGGTTTTTCCAAGAACAACTTCACACAGTAGAAGTTGGTTCGAACCTTTAGTGTACATTCCTTGAGCACTTTTAGAAGAATCTGTAGCAAAGTAAACCCCGGCTCCATACATTCCTGCTGAACCTATTTTGAACCCATCTTTAACAATACTATCAACAGCATCTGCACTCGTTCCATGGAATTTATGAGCTGTGCGTCTCGGATCAAATCTTTTCAATCTGCACTCTAACCATTTCTGTTCAAGAGCAAGATTGGTGACCTTTTCAATTTTGGTTACAGTAGGATACCAATTATGTCCTGGTTGAACATATTTCAATACCGAGTCTCGGACATCTAGATACTCAGAAGCCGTGTCTCCCTTGTCAGAAAGAGTTTCTCTTTTGAATAAGCTTGGCAGTGGTGCTCTTTTAATTTCCTCAATTTTCTTCTCAGTTTCCTTCCTGGCTTGTTCGCGTGCCTTTTCATCGGCTTTCTGTTTCATCATGGCCTCAGCCTTGGCTATCTTAGCACACTGTGGACAGTTGGCAGAATCACAAGGTTCTCCACAACGACCTTCACAGAGATGTTTTCCTTTGCATGCCAGCAGTTTGGGGCATGGCTGCTTACATTTGATTTCAGTCTCATCCTGATGACATCGTCTTTCCCCAAGATGCCCACATTGTTTGTGGTTAAATTGTATCAGTTTCTGACATCTCATGCTACTCTCGTCCTGATAGCAGGATCTTTTATCAGCATGGCCACACAATGGATACACAAAGTTTACTTCTACCTTGCAGGCCACGTGCGAGTGGGGAGGCTGGCATTTCTTTGGGCAATAATGCTTTCTACAGGCCATAACCTCTGTACAGTTTTCCCTACAGAAAGGAATGCCAATTGGAATCTCACCGGCCATTCGGGCTGTTACAATGGTAGATAGTTTATGCTTCGGGCAGCAAAGCTGAATACCATTACCAACACAACTTTGTTTGTGCATCTTTTGAATCATTTTGGCCCAGTGTGCTGTTTCTGACAGTGTTTTGACATTACCGACAAAGTACAGGCCACATTTTGCTCTACTCTGTGAGACACATCTCCTGTTCAGCTGTTTCAAAAAACCACATTGTCCCTTTTCATTTGATCGCACCAGAGACACAATGACTACCTCATTTTCGTCTCCTTGATACAGATCAATGGTATGAACATTTATGCTGGATTTTTTCTTTTCTTCACCTGCTTTGTCTTGTGCACCCACTTTCTGTTTTTGTTGGGGTTGCGCGGAGGAGCGATCATCGAACAGTTCTGGGTACTTCGATTCAGCCTCTCTGACCAGTTTCCTCAGTAATCGAACTTGACCGAGGTAAGCACCGAGGATAGTAACCTGTGTTGGTTTGTATTGTTGCTGAATCAGAAATAGCGTCAGTCGCACCACCATTTCTGCTTCTGTTTCATTTTTCACACTTCTGTCTTTGGTTTCCTCACTTTCGTGGTTCCAGAAAAACATACTCTTTACCATACATTCTGGAGCCAGATTCTTGGACACTCTTGTTAAGTTACTATCTAATTTAGGATAGATGTCTAAGAGCAGCTCAGCAAACTCGGGTCTCATTCGATTTTGCTTTGACAGACTAGCGTATGTGTAACTGTTTTTGATCAATCTTTCCATCATTGACACATCAAAGTGGAAATATTTTTTCAGTGCATAGCATTCTACTGGAGGTGGGAGTTGATTGTGATCACCAATCAGTATCAGATGCTGCACCCACTCTCCAAGAACGGCTATCAATTGAGGTTCCAACACTTCAGCTGCCTCTTCTACCATGACAATGGCTGGTTTTATTTGTGAAAGCAACCTTTGACATATGCTTGCACCAGTTATCGTCATGCCAATGACCTTTTTGTTGGAAATGCATTCAACTTTGTGTCTGTCCTCCAGCTCTTCTTTAGAACGACACAAGCTCTGATACTCTTCAACCACGTTCTTGACGTGCATTTCTGATTCTTTGACTTGCTCAAGAAGAAGAAACTGAATCAATTTCGCCCTGTCATATTCGTCTAGTGTCCATGGATCCTCTAAGAGTTCCCAAAACGCAGCAGGTGTATCGTGCAGCAAAACGGAAGACGACGCCAATAGATGAGGCTTATTGTCTGAGGTCTTGTGATCAATCCAGACAATGTCCTGCATCTTGGATGTTCCCTTAGATCCCAGAATTGCTGATATTCTTTCCTTCTGAACATCCTCCAAATCTCTCTCATCGTCTTCGTCATCATCTAACTTGGACTTGTTCTTTTTCAACTTGGGGTTTTGGGATGAGCTGACTACGTTTTCTGCTAGGTTAGTTGCAACTTGTGAAGGCTGGAACAATTTAGATGCCACCTTCTCAATTTGCCGGAACACATCTGATGATGGTGTCCACATTTCAACTGCTTTGTGAAACATGAAACTAGCATGCCTTGATTCATCATCTTTAATCTCATCAAACTCTCCTTTCAGAAGAGATTTTAGGTTGGCACCATACTTATTGACTATGCTACATACGTAGGACTTGTTGACAAGGTTTGACCTGTCGGCAGATGTTTTCACTTTAGACCAATTACACGACGTCAACAAATTCGAAAGTTTTGCTTCATCAAAACCATTCAACAGACATTCTGCCGTGAACACCCTTGAATTAGACAAGTTTGCAAGAGCTCTGACAATTCGTGGCTGCATTTGCTTTTGCTGTTCTTGGAGAGCTTGGATTTCATGAAACAGATGAACGCTCTTCTTCTGTTTTCTGATTTCACTCAAATTGTATTGCTCTAGCTCGGATTCGTTTGACCGGCCGCCAATACGCACAACACCACCTGGGTAGAGTTTTATCATTTCCTTCAGAAACTCGTCCAGTGCGTGATTCTTGTAAGTTAGCACAAGAATTGGGGAGTTCGGCCTCGTTGAAATGGACCGTATTAACTTTATTAACTGTACTCCAATAAATGTTTTGCCTGTTCCCGGAGGGCCTTGAATAACCCCAACCCTGCGACATAGGGCCAATTTGATTGCTTTCATTTGACTATCATCAAGGGTCGTGTCCCCCTCTACTGAATTCCGGTGCTCTAGAAATGATACGATCGGACATGTATCGGGTAGACTTTTGAACACGATACTGGCATTAATTGTTGTTGCCTCCTTGATGTAACCTGGTGGTTTTTGAGGGTTTTCTGCAGAAACGAGTTCCTCCTGAAATGGTAAACCATCAAGGTCCATGGTTTGTAGGGCCCTCAGAACGGGTTGGTAAGCTCTGTAGTAAGTCGGTGACTCAACCATTAAAATGGAACCACTAGCCTTAGCTAAGGTAGTAATACAGTCTGCATCGTTTTTACTATTCCCTTCTGAACATAGCTCAACAATAATAACCTGTTTAGTTTTGAGTAACTTCTCTTCCCTATTTGCAACTGTAGTCCAGATGGCATCTTTAAATGTTCCTGAGCCAGTCAAGCATAACAAATTTCCAAACATCAAATTTGAACTTGTTGACCAATCTTTAACAGGTTTACAGGGTGTCACTTTTATAGCAAGTTGGATGCCTGCCTCAGTATTACTGGGTAAAACGCCAACAAGTGCCACTTTGTGGTACACGTTCATGTCTCTTGGATCTAACTTGCCTTTCATCAGATCGTGAATACCTGTACGAACTGCATCAAAACAGTCGGCCCTCAACAATCGAAAATAAGTGTCAACGTACTCATGAGGTGACCCATAGGCTCCTGTGACTTTAACCTGAGATAGATTGATGGCACCTTCTAATGGACCTTCCAATAGTAGCTCTGAACTAGATGGAACCAGTGGAAGTTCATTCCAGTCCATGTCTGAAACCTCTTCCTGTGTCAGCTTGGCTGTTTGGCGCAAAATATCATACAGAAAAGCTTCAGTTGTATCCTTGTCTATTGAAATTACTGGCTTAACAAGGCGAGCGACCAATCCAGCCTTCTGCGGCAACACTTGAGCAAGAATCCGAAGAAACTCTTTGGTCAAGTTCATATACGAAGAGGAAGGTTTCTGTGAATAATTACTTATGAACTGTCCTAACCTACTGTCTACTCCATGGAGAAACTTTGTTTCGGATAATGCTGACAGGAAAAGACGAAATTGCTCAGCAATGCCTGAAGTGTGGTCTTTAAGCAAACGAACCAATTCAAGAATCAAGAGCACCGTACTATCTGACATACGAGGTGTACTTCCAATACACTGAGCAATAGAACTGCAACTAACTAACTCTAAAATCAGACCATACTTCGAGTGGACATTTGTTTCGTTCTCATCAGAATCATCTACTTCTACATTTTGTTCTGTATTCTCAACTTGTCTCAAAGTACTATCTAAATAACTGTTGATGATATCATCATTTCTGGTAAGGCATTTCACTAGCTTGGTATTAATTGCCATGGGTCTATCTTTTTCCTTCGACCCAAGATTAAATTCTAATATGTCCCCATTCATCAGTTGGAAGTTTGCGACTCTTAATCTATTCACGAAAAAGATCACATCCTTCTGTTCATAGTCTTCTGGCAATGCACCGTCTGGCTTCAGGAAACCGAAACTATCTTTCATAGTGCACACTTTACCAGTGAAAGGTAAAATGCCCAATCTGGTTTTACTAGCTTTCCCTTTACCACTATTTTCTGACGTTGCGTTTTGCGAAGTTGTGGTATCTTTTGTGTCTGGCTCTGAAGTAATATCTATATTTTGAGGATTACTCAACCTTGTCTCTACTCTATTTTTTCGTGATGAGCTTCTATTCCTATTCCCTCCTCTATCTTTCTTTCTATCCCCGTTTCGTCCTTCTCTAGTATATACAATTTCAATATCAAAACCCTCTTGACAAACCGCCGTAGCTTCGGGTCTTGACTTATTCTCAGGATTTATCTTAAATACAACTGTCATACCCTTGTCAACTTTTGGACCCCGAACTTTCCCAAAATGAAAGAAGACATCTTTCCGTTGATTGTAACCTTCGGGAAGAGCAGTAGATGGCGTTATAAAGCCATGGCCACTTTTAATGTCTCTTATTACACCTGTATATGACTCTGAACTGCTGGCGCCATCATTATATTGATTGATGTCATCAGATTTCGTTTCAACTTCTTCCATTTCGTCCGAGAAGGCGGCTTGGGGTAACTTCTGTGAGCTCTGAAAGAACACTTTTTTCTTCATTGTTCTGCTTCTTTAATCATATTTGTAATTGTAAAGATAGGTCCTGGTGGACCTGAGCTCATTTGGCATTATCATTAACTAAGGCAACATACAGGTTAAAATATCACATGGATGCAAATAAAGTGTCTAAGATCAAATCCCAAATAAGTGACCCATGAAAAAACACAAATATGGCT
>JBCAUI010250635.1:0-16187 GCA_038406195.1 Haplosyllis anthogorgicola
CGTATTTCATGTAAGAGTTATCAAGAATTAATAAACTATATCTGAAGTCTCAGAACTATCGTTCTAGTCTTTTTACAATGTGTAAATAACATTTTGTTTGAAGAAGAATAACGACGGTTACAACTGCATATTTCCCGCTCTCAAACGCATGCAACATGATTCCTGCCATTGTTGAGTACAGTTAATGTATGTATCCGTAATTTCTTTGAGTCTACGCTGGATAGAAAACGGTGGAATGTTTTTTTCGCACAAATAGATATGATGTGTCATATTTAATCGGGAATGACAAATTGTTTTCGCAGGCTGTGATATGAAGAGGCTTCAAATTCATTTCTCGTCTGTCCCTTCATGTTTAATAGTGAGACTAAAGGATATTAAAGGATAAAAGGAGATTAAAGGATATCACCAGTATATCGCACTTTTTGGACAGGACTCTTTTACATAAAAGTCTGCAGAAATCTGTTTAATAGAGAGAGGGATCAGTCAATTGACTTGTGCATCCCAATTATTCAAAATGAGTCCGACATTATACTTTGTGGGTACAGTGTAATTTCAGAGCCATCAAAAGAGAGAAGAATTAATGTGAATCAGGTGCAGGAGTTGCCAGTTTCTAATTTCAGTTTCTACACTGTCTGTGATTGCATAACACTGGCAAAAGAGTCTTTTTCCACTTCTATGAAAATGACTTGATGGGGGTTTATTGGAACAACATCCTAAATCCTGGCAAGTATATTTCGGCCGCCTTTAATTTTTCGGCACTTGAACTGAGCCCCACGGAAGTACACAACTTATAACGCCCTGCCTGCTAAAGCATAACCTGCTTTCCTTAAAGTCATCCACGTTAAAAACTACTCGAATTTATGTAGTTTCCTTGAAGTTTGGCCAGTATGTTATAATTTGGTATGAAATATCCAAATTGTGTCCTGAAACTGAAATCCCTGGCTGAACAAAACACCATGTAGGATTCATACGGATTGGCCTCTTTCCTTGGAAATAAGTGTCACAGCGTTTCACATCATGTTTTTGTTTGAAAGAAAGACGTCCATAACATTCTGCTGTGGAACAATGTACAAATTTCGTGAAATGTAATGGTTCCAGGTGAAACCAGTCAGATGGATTGTCACTTCAATAATGCAGTCGCAATTTTTTCAATCATACTTTTGAAGGTAGTGTCTTGCTTTGTCCAGGAGCGAAATGATTTTCTCCGTGAAATTTTGCGGAATAACTCTAATTTGTTCTAAAGTAAACCCCTTTTCTCTCAAAGCCACCTATGGAAAAGATGTTAAAAATTTATAACAAACCAGTGCTCTTTTCAAACATTACACACCAATCGTAAGATTGTTGTTAGAGTTTTGTGGCAGCTGTCGAACAAGCTATCTTTCATTAGAGCCGACTTAAACCGACCAACGGAAATGGACATTTTCTAATTTTCTACTGTGCCATTGGTTCTAATTGAAGACCATGTAGCAAATCGTGTTAGATTCTTTTCATATGATATTTTATCGAAGACAGCTGAGTTCTCTTTAAAAACGTTATTTTATCACAAAATTTGAACTGAATTCAAAAATATTTGTTTTAATCACAAAAGGTCACAAACAGTAATTTTAGATTATTAAAATAGTCGGTGACGGGTTAAATACAAGATTGCAACAATCGATTAGGAGTCTCACAGAAACATAAAATACCAGGTAAACTTTGATTTTGACCTTGATATGACCTCGACCCAGTATTGATATTGACTTCACACAAAGCAGCAAGTCAAATTTAATACTGTAAGCTCAAACCTAACTGTCAGACGTCATTCCGGCGTATATTTGTATTTCGCAACGAATGTTTATCGGTTGTAATGCACTGGACAAAGAGGACTAGCAAGACAGTGATTTGAAGATGTGAATGCTGATTTATTGATAATAGCTCAACTGGAAATTATAGCAGTAAAACATCAATCTGGGAGTAAAACCCTATAATATGAAATTAGCAATGTTATGGTAGACAGTTGCTCTGCAGAGTTGCTCTGAGATATTGCCACTGTGTTATAGCTACTAAATATATTCTACTCTACTGATAGCTGGTTTATTTATTTACTTATTGATACAAATACTAGTTTAAACTAAATATAATTTAAATTCAATTACCTGAGGCAACTAGAACATAGATGTTGACCCTTCAGTTTCTGGATTCCTTCTGAATGCGCTGCCTGTGCATGCTCTGTTTTATGTGATTTGTGTGATGATGTCATGCACATGACATCATTTCCGGGCACCACTAGTTGGCACCATGTGGTGGGAAGCATTAACCAGACTATATCGTGACTTGAGTACCCAATATTTATTAAATTATTACACAAACCTAGATTTGCCACCTGGACCTAGACTTACAAAATGAAGTTGCAAAGTTGAGGCATTCCACTGCAACGAACAGACAGACAGACAGACAGACAGACAGACAGACAGACAGACAGACAGACAGACAGACAGACAGACACGACTTCTTATATTACATGCCCACATACGCAAAACGTAATAAAGTAGTTAAATTATAGCTGTTATCACGAAAGACAATGGAGTTCGCAATTCATACACTTTTCCCCGATTCAATAATGTATAACAAAAATATAATTGCCTTTGTTCTTTTACGACTAGAATGACAAAAGGTCATAACATCATATTCGATTACCAATTTCATATGATGTTTTGCCGACGAAAAATAAATCTCGAGGCAATATTACAAATGAAACTTAATCTTCAAAACTAAATAACATATTCAACGCTCAATATTGCTTACCAGGCAAGTGAGTTGAAGTAAAAGGTACTTCAGTACAGTCAAAGGCATATGTACATAATATCCGTTTTGGTATTTGAGTTGCTGAGTCAATGCTCTAAAAAGGTTAGTTCAGTGTGTACAAAAACGTAATGAACATTAAAAAACATTTACTAATATTTAGTTATTCGTGGTGTGGTTTTGTTTTGTGCGTTTGTTTGTATTCTGGAAACAATTGTTCACGATTCAAATGAGATAAGACTAAAGCACACTGCTGCACAAGATTCAGTTGTAAAAACAATTGTTGAATGAACATTATCAGGTTGGGTGACAATTATCATATTCAGTGACAATTCTATTTAATTTCATTTGATTCCATATTAACTTTTCAATACACTGGATTTTCTAGTAACAGAGCACAGAAGGTAAACAAGTACTTTTACTCAGAAACCGCAACCTTTAACACCAGACAAATAAAGGTTGTATTTGTCCATTAGACGTACCATTACACACAGACATTCCATTCCTGTGTCTGATGGAAATACCTGCCACCAGATCCACTGTAACTCTGACCTAAAACCTCATTTGGTGCAATCAATAAAAATCATACTCCTGATAGTCTCAGGTCAGAATGGAGGCATAAAAAGTATCAGCTGTCTTGGTTTACAACACAAGAGATCATTTATTATAAATGGGTTCTGTCGTTTTCACTTGTGTTCTCTCTATCTTTATATAAAACTTTGCAAAGGAAAGCTGTAAGCCGGTTGAGATACTTGTACTTAACTTCCCGTTGGCCGTAGCTGCAGGCTAAGGTTTTTATTTTAATGTACAGGCAGACAAACTTAGCCAGTTGATTTGTTTATATTTACCCTGAAAGGTAATTAATCGGCTTATAAACCTGTTGTAATCACTTTATACAATAACTTTCCCTTTAAAACATTTTGGAAGAACATGACTATGGGGTTCAATTCTAAAGGTGCGTCAGTTTCGTCTAATAATTGAAGAACTTGATGTTTACTTTCAGTGTTCTTTTTACTAACATGTGATTTAGCCTAACGAGATCAGCTTCAACCTTTAGCCTGCACTCAGACCTCTGATGAAGTGGACATTCAGAAGTTCAAAGTAACCTACAACCTGAATTCTCATTTCTGGAATCGGTAAATCTCGACCTTTTACTCCGGTTAGGTCTAAATTCATTCTCATAGGCTTTTCAAAAATAAATTGCCTAATATATGGTCTTGTACAATTCAGGTGCGAGGACCTTCTAATTGTCTGACGCAATCCGTTTTTTATCCACAATTTCATACCGAAAGGTGTTCTCAACCAGTAACAAGCAAAACCAAAAATATTTTCTTTCAAAATCGAAGGTGTAGTTATTGAACGTTTTTTATTTAAAAAAAAAAGAGATCCTATTTTGCAGGGTCACTGGTATCCTCTGCTTCGGACCTAGTGTGACTCGATTCAGGAGTTTTAAATCTTGTATTGATTAGCTCCCCATGTGCTAAGTCTTTCTGTTCAACAGGAGCAGGAGTGTATACCGCAATTGGTGCTAAGATTTCCACACCTTTTATCTTTTCATCTTCTTAGCCAATCAAACTTCTCCGTTTCCAGGGTACCGTTTGTCCATTTCTCACGTGAATATCTGCAGATATCCGCGCGGTGTATCCATTACAAATATTGACGTTAATGTACGTTAAGGAGTAAATCTCTTACACTTGCCTGCTAGAAAATCATTACCTGCTTTGCTTCACAAATATTTAAATGAATATAAGAGGATATGGTGCAATATTGTGGCAGATTGATCGGACAGTGAATACGACTTTCTTTTAAGTACAAATGGATGGAGAATTCTTGTGTACTGAACTGTCTCACATTTTATGCATTTGCCTACCCTGAAACTCAAATCAGAATACTTCTTACACAGTAAACGAAAAATGTGTCGCAGGCAAATGATAAGTAGGTAACTTTGTTGCCTTTTTATTCTACTTTCTTTCAAGTTCCTTTAGTACTTTCCACACATTAAAGACAAATGCTGTGTGAGTTTTCTATTGTAAATGCACTAGCATTAAACAAATTGTTCAACAGGACAGGACAAAATAAGACCTGGACGCTTTTTAACTATTCCAATGTCATAGGATATTGTTAAGAAAGTTAAATGTTCATATTAAATGTAATAAATCTATGTACGACTTCATTAAGTAGAAAGCCTTTCAAAGAGAAGATACGTTGATTCTAGGCATGTCCTCTGACATCATTGAGAGTAACGAAAGAAGCCTCAGTACACATTACAACCCCGGCAGTGACATTCGATCCTTTGAACAATAAGTTGCATTTAACAGTAGTGGTGAAATGCTATATTTCTGCGGCGTGGAAATCTTAACAAGTCTTAGTCACTTTTAAAGGAAAGTTGCGTAACATGCCAGGTAGTCTAATCACTAATCGAGAAATGTGTTGACTATTACAGTGCAATATTCGTAAATTTTAATTTCGGAAGCTGGTTTCTTAGTCGTGCTTAAGCATGAGAAATGGAAATATCCTATATTCTACTATATTTGATCAATTAACTTTACCATTTATTTGATCAAGCAGATTTGTTTACGTTTTTCACATGCAAAATATTTGATAAATTTTCCTTATAATCGAATAAAGTAATTTAACATTTCAGAAGATATATCACACGTGAAAGATTTTCCAGTTACATTCGGGATTCAACTAAATAAATACAGCAGGAAGAATCTGCCTGCGAACAAAATGTAAACAAGACATCCAGATAAAAATCGTGAGTGATTCATTGATATTATGCATTTTTGTCGTGGAATTTTATTTACTTAACGGAACCTATGTAAAGGTTTGCGTTTTGATCAACCTAAATATAGCCGCGTATCCTTTGATGTCATGTTGGCTCTCTGATGACATTGACATGACAACTGTTATCTGTGCTCATCGAAAAGCACTCAAGGCAGATCATTCAAAACACTGGGGACTGTGAAGGTCTTTCTTTCTGCAAGCAATGAATTCTCTGAGTTCATGTACGCATAAAAACAGTATTGTTCGGATTAAGATACATTGTTCCTAAGTTGTCTAAGCCGTATTCTGAGATATTTTATGAAAAAAACCAGTTATCGTCCAATACAGTTCAGAAACAATCATGCTAGTTCTTGCTGGAGTAAGTTTTACGGGCTTGATACACTATGCTATCCATTTTAATAAAGTTTTAGACGTTAAGTATAAAAATGTCTCACTGTAAATGCTGCAGTATCTTTTCTTAAGTTTTAAGGAGAATATGAAGAATGCCAAAAGGGTAAAATGCCATATTAAAAATACTAAATTTATCATCGCCAAATGGTCCGGGATATTAGTGCGTTGTGGAAAGATCTTTTGTTCTGGTAGAATGTGAGAGATTTTGGAAACTGTCCCTCGAGACACATCTATATCCTCCTTGATAAAAGATCTGTCAGTGACTTTGGTTTAAGGCAGAATAACTGCTTCATTTGGGAATCAATATCATTAATGTCCACGATAGATCGAGGTTAAATGCTAAACCATAAATCCTATCAGCTGGCTGAAGTTATCCTCTGTTGAGGACAGGCTTCATCGAGTCAGTGCAGAACAAGTCACAAGCAAAGGACAAAAGTAAACATGCACAATAAATGTCAATGTGGGATGTCATAAGAAACAGTGCAGGATTTGTATTTATTCATTTTTCGAGAGAACAATAGAAATTCATTTTGGACTATCGACTCAAACAAATGTACATCATGAATTTGCATTGTTCTCAAAATGAAGAAACATGAATGCAATTTCTTCAGTGAACATGAAGTTAACATTTATTGAAACGAATATTCGCTATTGCCATTTGGAGCAATTTTGCCTTGATCTGATCTAAATTCTATTTTTACTTTGCATTTATTTTTGTGCATAGGTACAATCATAACTAATAAATGTTCTCTACGAACCAATTTAGAATCAAATAATACTGTGGTCATACTTCGTCATTTGAACATAAAATATACATGTGTTTACTTTTAGTTTAATGGGACACCTGAATTAACGTCACATTTCTCTGATCAAGTACATGAAGTTTGTGCCATGATCATTCCCATTCTAGTCCGTAGTCAACATTACATTCACGTAAAGCATCATCCGTCTCTGGGGTTGCCTTGAAAGTAATCACATTTAGAAAATGGTGTTAATCCATTGGCGTCTAAGTGGTCTTTTAGACACGAAGCAAACAAGATGTCGGGCATGTCAAAGAAATAAGATAATTTCCCATGAATCACTCTTTCTTTTCGAAGTTAAGTTTGTGAATACATGTTCAGGACAACCATTGTGGAATCAAACAACTGGTCCAATTGTGATTAAGGCTCCATTTGATTTGTTGTCTCTTCTTTGGAATTCATTTCCTGATTAATGGAAAAAGATCCTATTCGGTAAATGATAATGATGCTGACTGTGTTTCACTGTCCACATTGTTGTTCTCTTCAGTTTCCACATCATTTCGGTTAATCATAAACAAGAAATTAGATTAGTTTATTACAATTCATTTTACTTCAATAATTTACTCCGACTTTGTAATTACTTCGTGAAATTCTCTCCAGATTCTCTCGACATGTTTTTAGTTATGGACTGAAATTCCAGACACGTTCTTGTTGAGAAATGTTGTTCATCAGCTGAGACTGACATGAAAAGAACCATTACACACTTCATCAATAGAGGTCTGGACCAAGTCATTGGAGATCATTGGAGATTTATTTGCTTAGTTCTTTATACGACTAACAGCACCGACTTAACAGCCATGGCATCTGCTGAGATGTACACACACGAATCCACTTTGATTTACTTCCACGTATATATATGTTGACTAACTGTAGTAATCTATTCACCGTGGTGATGCCTGCTGGCATTAGGTTCCGTTTAAAGCACTTGCCCCTGGTAGTGAACATACCTAACCATATGTGGATGTTGCCAACACGCTTCGTAGACCATGTACCCATAACCATTTCGGCTCCCTTTACCGCGAAACGAAGACGCAGTATCCTCTGTGGCAAATATAATTAATTCATCACACATAACAATTCTGTAATAATTTTCACTGTGTAAAAATTCATTTTCAAATTTAACATCAGAATTGTTAAACATAATGTATCAGTACTAAAGTACTCATTTGGAATATTGTCTTACCACAGATGTAAATGCTATTCGAATGAGACAAGAGACAACTGTAAAGTCATGATGAAATGGAAGTGAATCTTTAGTCCGATTTCCTAAAGAGGTTCTCAACCCAGAAAACATGACATTTACCAATTATGTGACTTAATAGGGCTTCTTTTAGAAACTAATGGACGAAGTAATCCCTCAGTTGACAGTGAATGTATAGCTAATGACCGATCAACATGTTGCCACACTATTGTCGTTGATAGCAAACATCCATGATTATGCTAAATATACAATGCATGTACATTTGCCAATTAACAGTTTGTTTTATGTCTATAGTAAATGTTACAATTCAGCAGAATGTGTTACTATGACTGAAGTGTCCATGTTTATGACTGGCCAGGAAATGTAACCAACGTTGTCTACTTGCTTCCTTTTGGTTGAAAAATGATAATAGCCTAAATTACAGAACCACTGAGACCAGCTATAATCAAACTTGGCATGACAAATGTGGCATTCCGGTCCATGAAAAGTACCGGAAGAAATAAAATAATGGCCAACGTTGAAATTTCGAGTATAACCCTACCTGTGCCACCAATGTGAGGACTAAGGTTGTAGACAATTCTTTTCGACCATGATAAGTTTCAGTTTATCAGATGGTGAGAGATGTATCTTTTAAATTCGATAGATACGCGGTCTGAGGGTTGTCCCATTTCTAAAAGATTCAGAAAAAAGATTGTAATACATCTGGGACTCAAATACATGTATGTGCCGCGGCAATCTGTGAATGTACATTACAATTCGAATTCCACCCAGGCTCCATTAGGTAATGTAGTGACGAAAATTACACATGTGAAATCCAATATACGGTTCATCAGTGGGAACGTAAGATGATGTCAGTAACATGGCATTGCATCCAGTGGGAACCAGGGAATCAATTCAACCGGCAGACAAGTGATTCTGGAGACTGGGCTGTAACAGGAGGCTCTGGGCATTATTTGTGGGAGTGTAACATGGCTTGTTGTCTTTGGTTTGTAGGTCACAGCGGCACTAAACATTTCATCAGATAAACTCATAATACCTTTCGTTCAAAAATATTCGTTAAACCAGAAGCCTTGTACTATTTACAGAGAAGATAATTACAGTGTTAAACTGGTTTGTCATTCATAGCATCATTAAGCCTAAGTGTGACTAAATTAGACTTGAAATCAAAACACAGAATACAACTGGTCAAATGTGAAGGATCTGCCAATTCGTGAATGATTTGACTGACCAAGCGGACGATCCAAATTTTTGTAATAAAACCGCTTT
Source organism: Haplosyllis anthogorgicola (assembly GCA_038406195.1). Taxonomy (NCBI): domain Eukaryota; kingdom Metazoa; phylum Annelida; class Polychaeta; order Phyllodocida; family Syllidae; genus Haplosyllis; species Haplosyllis anthogorgicola. The sequence continues at coordinate 9,226 of JBCAUI010250635.1, forward strand.
AAAATACTAAAATTATATATGCCATAATCATTTTGACATTTACTTCAGCTTTTGACTACATTAATCTATACCAAGACGAATGCACAATTTACGTATTTCCGCTGAGTGGGAGTATGCTGGTTAAGGTACTTTCAATCTATAGTAACAAGTTGCCAACTTTATATTGGTTTGTAAAGACCAACTGCTGGACACAAAATTATTTCTGAATGCACCTCAACTGTCTTTAGCTTGAGGGGTTCCTAATAATGGACTGTCAATTGGAAAACTTCAGAACATAGCTATTTGTCTGGAGTATGCAGTAATGTCTCCCGATGTCAGAGGTATGAATTTGCATCCAGAGGCATATAATGAATCAATTCAAAAAGCAGACATGAAAAGTGACTTAGTAGACAGTTGTTAAACATGTCTGAAATTACAGAGACTTGACAGATTACTGTCATGTCATAGATTTTCTTCTAAAGTTAATTACATTGGGAAATCCCTTTAGCCGGTCGATTGGTTAGACGACATACTTTTCCTTGGCCGAATACCCGAATGAATTTAAGCGAGATTTGCTTCTGGAATAGACTGCAATTGTGCCACTTTTTTGCCAACAGTCTAATAATGGGAATATAGAATAAATAAGTTAACCATTGTGAAGAAGTTTTTTAATGTTTGTCAGAAGGCAAGAATGAATCCATTATTTAAAATATGCATCCGCTTTCAGTCAAATCAGTCGTCGTAAATATGCTCCGAGGGCATACACAACAATGTCTTTCTTATTGCTCGTAGTCGACCATGGTAGTGATGTAAATAACAAGGTATACATCTTTTAGCTCCTGATATTTAAAATTTTGCGCTGTGTCTTTCACTCGAACAAAAACACCGAATAATTTTCTATAACTTCCTGTTAGATGTGTAGCCTTATGTGACGACAATAGAAGAAACCTGGGCAGGCTAAACGTGCCCGAAGCGTTATCGAAGGGTAGACAATTTATGACACAGAGGTCTATATCTCCTATTATTCCAATGAATTCTCACTTATAAAATTTAAAATCATTTTTATTGTTTTTGAGTGAATAACGTTATGCATTTTCCATTCAGAATACTTTGGGGCACACAATATGAAAAAGGTCTCCCATGGCATGTTTTTGCGACGGATAGTATTGGGTAATAGTACACAACCTTCTCTGTGTTGGTCGTGGTTTCTATTCCACACACGCACACCGAGGTAATGTTCCCTGATGAGACAAACATGAGAAGTTCCATTACATAGTCTATCACTGGGACTGTAGTCTGAAATAACAACATGCCTCTTGGGGTAGAGAGTCTATTTAGCCAAGAGACACGGAAAGTGAATCACCAATTTGTCTAAAAAGGAAGAATTCTTAAGACGAAAATTGTGTTTGTTGCTTTCTGACTTTAGTTTGCATCAATGTCTGTAACTAAGTAATTGTTCCTGACTTTTCATTTTCCTTTTATTTATGTCACAAGGCAGAACAAATTAATTCATGGTGATTATGGTAATTAAAAAGAAAAGTTTCAGATGAGACAAACCTGATTGTTTTCCTCTGAATGCACAAAGGAAATGACAGCAAGTTACATATTACAACATAAACAGTCTAAACAAACAAAAAAGAATTCTCAGTAATAAAGAATAAATGATTAAAGCAATTTGAACACCCACGCGAAATTTCTTTGAATTAATTTGCTATTGTGAATGTAAAGAGAATATAGACTAGCAGACACGAAATACAAACACGAAAGAAACCTATACGTAAAGGGGATTCATAATTGAAGACACGGAACACAGTATACCTACATTAATTGTATAGCTACAATAATTTATCCTCATCCTTCGCAATGAGGGTCTATGTATTGGACGAAATCTATATTTGTGTTCTGGGTTGCCATTGCAAAAAAAAAAAAATGACCAGGACTGGGGAAAATGCATTTTCAGCAAATTTGGACTCGGTGTCAAAAGTTAGAAAAAAGTTTACCAGGACCCCCACCACCACACCCGGACTGGGGAAAATGCAATACTGGCCATTTCACACAATTCTAGAAAATAGTCGGGGGAGGCATGATGGTCAGTGCTCCATATCTGGACACCTCGTTTGTTTAGATCTATGTTTTGAGTCAAATCTTACTTGGTAATTAAGGTTCCTGGGGATATATTGCAAAAGATGTAAATTCATGCATGAGGACATCTACCGTTCATCCCTCTGAGTGCAAAATAATGTCAGGGCAACGTGACTTTCTTCCTGTTAACATGAATAGTTTTACTGTTTACATCAAACAGCTGTTGGCATTTATTTCAAGAAAATTTGCCAAATACAGAAGTAGTAAAATGCTAACCAGGAAAAACATAATTGCATAATTTCCTTACTTCTAAGTTGATAAAAGAGGAGAAAATTTTACGAAGTCGTTTGAGTTAGAAAATATGCCACAGCAAATAATCAGCCCCTTGTCTATCTACTTTAAAATTGCAAGCTTTCTCCACGAAAAGTGCCAAACACTTTAGATATAAATCAAAGGAAAGATGTCATACTTTTAGCAATAGGAATGAATGTAGGATGCATAATTATTAATGACTTAACATTATGAATCATTACGATATATTTACACATACATAATATACATATGTCGCACCGTAAAAATTCACGCGTCATCGTATAATTATTTAAATTTAGAAGCAAAGCCTTTGAAAGAGAAATATATGGGTTTGTCAGAACCTTCTTTGCTTTTAATGAACAAAGAAATTAAATCTTTGAAGGTGCAGAAAAGTTTCAGATCAATTTTCATAAATAATAATCTTACACCTACGTGAGGTATCTATGCACTCACTTCAAAGGTTTTATTATTATTCAATACTATTTTTATTATCTCTTTTAGTTTGTATAACATACCTGGATGGAAAGATAAGTCTTTACAATATAGCTATTTGGTACTTTGTATATACCCAGAGCTTTTTAGCAAGTATCTAGGCAAGTTTAAGATGTAAATTTTTTGCAAGTATTGCGCATTTAGAGAATTTAAGAACTCTGTTGTCTGATTTGATACATTTGTTTTCAAATTTATTTTATTGCATTGTAGACAGTAAAGGTAAATGATCGCATGAACTGAAGTCCATAAAAACAGCCGATATTTGGCCCCGTTATCCAAGCATATTGACTTCGTTCACATTTTCAAAATGTGAAGACTCACAAAACTAAGGTCCGTTTGTAAAAATATTAATTTCATACAAGCACAGTTTGAAATTGTATTGTCCCAAAATTAACCAATTTATTCAACCCTTGTGTTTATTCACCAGTACACGGAATTCGTATCAGAAGTTTAACAATAGCGCATCAACAGCACAGCGTGAAATTCTTTCGTTCTCTCCTTTGTTTCCAAAATGATTTTTGCGCACTGTTAACAGCTTGACATTCAACCTAAATTTCAGTTTTCCAACAGTAAAGCAGCCTTCTGTAGCCTGTTTGAAATGTAGGTTACCTTTACCATGTGAGATCTGCCCACGTACAGCATTATATTCAATTTACATGCTGCAACACGTTTTGTCAAAAAGAAAACCTTCCCCTGCCTCATCGATATCCACATATTGACTACCAACTCATTTCTTCACAATGGTTGAGCTCGTGAAAAGCAGAGATGTTTATTTAAGGTTCACAAACGAGTCCCTGAATCAGCTGTACCACTGATAAGGATACTTTACTTTGCACTTTTTTCACTGCACATTAATTGTCTGCAGTGAACAATCAATACTTCCATCCGTCAAAAGCATCATTCGCATTTAGTTGGTTTTTATTCCTTTAATTTTTGTTTTTTACAAACTTTCTGTTTAAATACAATATGCCCTCGATGTGAAGATGTAGAAATCAAAATCATAAATGCATGCATTTGGAAGCGATCATATTTTGAATTTATGTTATGTCACACTCATAATTTTGTTATTAAATTCAGGAAGAACCGAAATTCAAGCTAATCGCGCAGAATATTGAATCGCCCTTATTGAATTATATGTCTTTCTATTGTCCTTGAATGTCATGATAAGAATAAAACCATATTTGTGATGCGAAAGAACGTTTTACAAGATGCATACCATAATCTTGTTATATTATACAGTTGGAGATTAAAGCCCACACAAGATTTATTTTGGTATGATCTATATTAAAATTCTTACCACAAGGATGGTTGGCTTGACTTGAGTTTACAACTCAAAGACTTTGTAACTTAAATTGTGATAATTTGCCAATCATTGAACCAGTTATTGTTACAGTACACAGAAATTGTATAATTTTGGAAACGAAGAGAACAAAGGAGAGAACGAAAGAATTTCACGCTGTGCTTTTAATGCGCTATTGTTAAACTTCTGATACGAATTCAGTACTGACAGTCGCACTCCAGTTGAACGTATTTACTCATAACAATCGGGTAATAACACATCAGGTAATAACATAACGAAATATGACGAATACTTTCTAGCTGGCAGAAATATCTAGTACAAGCATTTACAAACCCCTGGAGTGCCTGCTCCAACATCTTAGGTTGGTCACTGTTGTTGTCCTGTTGAATTCTTGTATCATGGACCGGATTGTGTATCTATTGAACTGAATTACAAAATCTATTTTGTATTTAAGCCCCATTGCGAGGGTCATACAAATACACCAGGATCTCGGCCTACCCAGGCTTAATATCTTTTAAGGCTACGTACTAGACCACAACCACCAAGAACACTTTCTCCTGGTGAGGGTTACATGTATGACCAGATAACTAAGCCGGAATAACACAAACAAAGTACTTAACGCTGTTATTACACCGATGCGACGCTTAGTACACCATCTACAAATGTAAAATCCTGTGGTTTAACCGTTGCGATGCAAAATCTGGATTTCAGATAATCCGCATTCGACGTCTGCGTTCTTGTCTCTTAAACGTAAGTTCAAACAAATGTCAGAGAGGATAGACAGAACACAAAAATACATTAGCAAAGCTTCATTCCGTCATATGTACAAAGACATAACGCCTCTTTAATGTACAAACGGATTCAATGCATCAAAGTTACTTGTATAGTAAATATTAGCCGCATATAAAGACGGATCCCTTTCAACAGACTAATATCACCAAATATGTAGGAATTCCATAAAGCTTATACTAGGATCGTGACATTTTATTTGTGAATCTGATTTACAGTGCAATAATGTTTTCTTCTAATGTTGTGCGAATTTTCATAAATTATGTGACAGACACTTAGCATTTATTATTAACCACAGGGTCAAAATACAAAGATTTAAAATATTTTCTGAGAAATTTTCGATATATTTTTCTTCAGGCTCTGTCATGTAAAAATTACAAAATATTTTTGTGTCATTTTGATCCCAGTGTGTTTAAAAGTGATCAATTCTGAAGCAGGTTACTGGAAGACATTTGTAAAACGCTATTAGAACCGTGAAACGGATTTCATTAAATCATATTTTTCATTTATTTCAATCCTCATTACCACTTTTTGTTACATTTCCTAACTAAAAGATACAGATCTACATACTTTTGCTCTTTGTTCTTTGAACAAATTAGTCAGTCGATTAGACGTACTTTATGCCTTTGAAGCACAAATATTCCGCACTTTCTGTTGTACCGTAATGTAATGGTCAGTTACAACCTGGTTCAAAAACTGCAATGGATATAATGGATGGGTGTGGTGCTTTCATTTAAGTTTTGATTAGCAACTCAGGTTGTAATTCTAGGGAGAGTCCTTTAATGTTTCCGTGTAAGGAAGTGGTGATGACATGCAAAAGAAAGTTTTCTAATATGTAGACTATCACAATGACTGGCAGATGACAAAGCCCCCTGATGACTTTCGTGCACTTGAAGCTCACGGTAAAACCTACGATGTCATTTTGCCGAAATTGCCAATTTTGAATCATATTTAATTTGTTTAAAATTTATGTCAAACAAATTCCAACCACAACAAATAGAATAAGACCTCAAAATCATCAAATTGATACAAACATGCGCCCGCGCATTGTTGCATGTAACACTCAGGTCGTAAATTGAGGGCGTTTTTGTGATCCGCATCAATACATTTAGCAATCAATTCGACAGCAATAAGACATAATTACTGATTTAAGCACTTCGTGGTTTGGCAAAAGATCTAAAGTATATTGATAAGCAATATATAATGTAGCATAGGGAGTATTTCCTTTGTAACATTCGATTTTTCATATCTAAACCATCTATTCAAAGCATGCACGCTGAGGTAATGTTCCCTGAAGAGATAGACATGGGGATTTCCATTATATTATCCACCAATTGAATTGCTCGCCGCTTGGATTAAGAAATCCGGTTAGCTAAGAAATTCGGAAGGAAACAATAGATTAAATTTCAACTTCGAATTGAAAAAACTTGTGAAAGTGATATGTGCACAAGTTATTCAACTTCTCCAATAAATAGTCTACAGTTTAAGTTCACTCGCAGTCATCACCAGCTCCCGAAATTCCCGTCAGTTTTGTAACAATAACATATAAAAGGCACAGCGTGCAAAACTTTTATTCTCTCTTTTGTTCTGTACGTTTTTAAATTGACCGGAATTTCAGGAGGAGAACAATGTAATTTAATTAAGTTAACTAAGCCAACAAAGAGAATGAGTGAAAAAGTAGAAGTAGCATCATCTTCTCATTCTTAATTTGTTTGAGTAATTCAATTCTGTTCGCAAACCACATGTATTATGTTTTATCAAGGACATATACATACGATTAGTAAATTTCTTTTTAACCCTTTCAATACATTAAGATCCTGTAAAATAAGGCTTTTTGAGAGGAAAAATAGGGGCATGTTAATCTGAGACAGTCGTCACCATGAAATTACGTTATCACAACAAGGTCTTGAATGTGGGTCAGCAGGTGCCAAATGGGGCTTTCAATGGCACTAGGTTTGGTTTGTCAGCTTGTCACCAGGTGGCCACTACACTTGGTGAAAGGTCACTT
>JBCAUI010250746.1:0-16187 GCA_038406195.1 Haplosyllis anthogorgicola
CCTGAGCAGACAAGGTTTCAATTACCAAGAAGTATAGTGGATTTTCAGATATCGTATGACATTAGTAATCATATAAATATTTCATTTGACGCTTGGAATATTACCGAATCACAAAGACAAATAAATGTAGGTTTACGACAGGAACTTTCACAAACAGCCTTTGACGATTTCGGATCGGCGTATTTTTTAGGACTTACCTATAAGCTCTAACAGGGCAGTCTTATAAATATAATATTTTGATACAATATGGAGAGGTCATTAACCTCAAGACCTCTTCAGTATCTAAGATCGAATATATACTACAACCTAAATTTTATCTCGGATGAAAAAACATTATATATATCTTTTCTTTTTAACAATATTTTGCCTGCTACGCTGTAATAACAATCCTAAATCAGGATTAAAAGAAAATGTCGTCAATAATGGCAAAATAGAATCATTTAAAAAAATAAGGGACCGACTTTTCAACTCTGTTACTGATACTATAATAATTGTAGCCCATCGCGGCGATTGGCGCAATGCTCCAGAAAATTCACTACAAGCCATACAGAACTGTATTGATATGGGGATTGATATGGTCGAGATAGACGTACAGATGACTAAAGATCAAGAACTAGTGGTAATACATGATAGAACACTTGATAGAACAACCACAGGAAAAGGTCTTGTAGCTGAATGGACTTTGGATAGTTTGAAAACACTTTACTTAAAAAATGGGGCAGGCCATAATACACATCATAAGATTCCAACACTGGAAGAAGCGATGTTATCCGCAAAAGGCAAAATAATGGTCAACCTGGATAAATGCTATGATTATTTTGATAAGGTTTATCAAATATTGAAAAAAACAGGAACTGAAGATCATGTTGTCATGAAAGGCAAAGTAACAAGTAAAGAGGTCCAAGAAGAGTTTGGAGATTACTTAGATAAAGTAGTTTTTATGCCTGTAATTGATTTGAATGATATCAATGCAAAACAAATGATATCAGACTATCAAAATACAATAAGCCCAGTTGCTTTCGAATTTACATTCAATAATTTGAATTCTGGAATTCTACATGAATTTAGAGAAATAAGAGAAAAAGGTAGTCGCATTTGGGTTAACACGCTGTGGGAAACATTGAATGCAGGTTATGAAGACGATATGGCGATTCATAATTCGGACAGTATCTACGGTTGGCATATAAAAAAAGGGGTAAACATGATACAAACTGATAGACCTAATCTCCTATTGAACTATTTGAGAAAAGAAGGGCTGCACAAATAGGATAGTTCAACTGATATATAAATATTATATATTCAGTGAGTTTGTTTAAGTTGAGTTTGTTTTATTTGAGCGAAAAGTGTAGTTGCTTTAGCTCCCTCCCCCCTAATAAGTTCGGGAGATATTTTTAATACATTTGAGATATGGAATACTATCAAGTTCAGAAGAGATAGGTGTCATAGCGGCTTGTCGTAAGTATTAATTAATTTCATAATATAAATTCGTAGTTAATACTTCAATACTTTTTTTGAGAGCCTGTTCCAGCGGTCTTTTTTTCTTTGATTTTATGATAATTTTACTTCAATTATATTATTTGATTTTTTAGTGAGTTGGACTTCATTTACATAGTTAATCCGTTCAATTACACTGTCGATAGATTCATTCCTCTTCAGGTTCGTTGACAATCGTTTTGAGCCCGCTTCTTTATTTTGGGGTACTATTTTATAATGGTAAAGCGATTCAAGCACCACTCCCAATTCCTCAATTGTTACATCGTTCAGCGTAATATCCTCTTTCAGCCATGAATGGTACAGATACGATTTAACCGTATTTTTTTTCAACTCCCCAGAAACCTTGTTGAAATGAGCCTGATTGTCAGGCTGTAAATTCAGGGTATCAGCCAGATTATATACCTCTACCGCCCCTTCTGTTACGGTAACTTGAACCACAGAATCTGCCGCTTTAACATTAAATTCCGTTCCTACTACACGGGTAAATAGCTCCCCAGTCTTTATGATAAAGGGTTTGTTTTGGTTTTTTGCTACTTCAAAAAAGGCTTCTCCCCGCAATGAAATATGTCGTTTTTCTTCATTGAACAAATCAGGATAGCTCAATTGGGCATTTTGGTTCAGGGTTACTTTTGTACCATCTTTAAGGTTTATAATCAAAGGGGCTTCTTGATGATTCGTTACGGTTGTGGGTGTTACATCTGATGAAGCATGGTAGTAGAGGCGTAAACTTCCCAGACCTACCAATAGCAGTATGGAAGCGGCTGCACCATACCAGATTCGTTTCTTCGGAAAGGGCTTTATCGTTCTCCGCTTTATTCTATTCCAAATATTAGATTTTGTATGACGTTCTTCTGAGACGCTGGAAAAAACTTTACCGACTATCTTTTTTTCGGCATTCCTTTCCAATTGTTCTAAGGTTCGAATTTCTTCAGGTGAAGCATTACCCTTTAAGAACTTATGTACCAGCTTTTCTATTTCCTGTTCTTTCATAATGTATTTAAGTGTATAGTAGTATATACCCTAAAATGGCTTTTACCCCCAAAAGAAAAATTATTTTTTTAGGAAAAGAAAACTTTGGAAAAGCAAAATGTACTAAAAAAGTATAACGGAAAGAAGAGATATTGTAGCAGCAGTTGCTTTTTTTATCACTTTTAGAGCATTGGAAATGTGGTTTTCCACCGTTTTTTTAGAAATCCCCATTTTTGACGATATTTCACTATTGGGTATTCCTTCCTCACGGCTCAATTTAAAAACCTTTTTACATTTATCAGGGAGAGATTCAATGGCTTCATCTATAACCTTTTTTGTTTCTTTATGATGCATAACCTCTTCAACCGGATTACTATATGAAAAAGTTGGTAAAGGCTTTAAAGACTTTAATATCGTACTGCGTTTGGCATTCTTCCTAAAATGATTATAAACCCTAAACCTTACGGCTTGAAAGAGATAGCTTTCAATATTGTCATTCTCAATTTTTTCTTTTCTCTGCCACAAGTCTATCCATACATCTTGAACAATATCCTCTGCCAATTGTTTGTCATGCAACAAAGCAAAAGTTCTTATATATAGAGGCTTCCAAAGCAGTTTAAAAAGTTGTGAATAGGCAGCATGGTCCCCGCTTTTTATTTTAGCCATTAAGGTCTTAGTAACAACATTTTTATCTTGAGAAATCATGTTGCGAAGATATAAAAGAAATATACAAGGTGTAAAATCTCACAAGGTTGTTGTACGACGACTTGTTTTCCTATTTGGAAAATTTACCCGCAAAGGTAGTGATTTTAGAACTATTCATAATTACACCCAACCTTTTTATGAAAGAAAATATTTGTTGGAGCGGTATGAATTTACCCTATTTTTTCTACTCGTTTCTGGTGTCTCCCTCCTTCAAAATCAGTATTGAGGAATATGTTTACCATTTTTTTTGCCTCATCCAAAGAAACAAAACGTGCCGGAAGGCTTAGAATATTTGCGTCATTATGAGTTCGGGCAAGGGAGGCAATTTCTTGGTTCCACGAAATAGCACATCGTATATTTTTGAACTTGTTTGCTACCATGGCAATTCCGTTTCCACTTCCGCAAATGATTATTCCCCATGCTTGAGGATTGTCAGAAACCTTTTCGGCAACCGCTTTTCCAAAGTCCGGATAGTCGCATGCTTCTGCAGCATAAGTCCCCAAATCTTCAACTTCATTGGATTCAAATCGAAGATACTCCAAAATGTTTTTTTTAAGCTCAAATCCAGCATGGTCAGAGCCTATATAAATTTTTTTCATCTGGCGGAAGTTTAATGATAATTTGGTCGGTAATTCTTATGATGGGTAATATCAATAATATCTTTCAGAAGTGTCTTTTGGGGGGATTCAACAATCCGGTTTACTTCTTTTCCATTTTTGAGAAAGATTATAGTTGGAACATGAGTGATGTTCCTTCCTGCTTCTTCGCCCGTAGGACTCTTTTTATAAAATTTAGTGTTTGAACTTCCCACTCCAATAATTTCTAAATGCTTTTTATTAAAATTGACGCTGTCAAGGATTTTTATCATTTTGGGGACTTCTCGTTTGCTGTCCCCACACCAGGTTCCCAGGAATATAATAATATTATGGTCATGGATGGTTTGAGAAACAGAGTCTTTATCTCTGGGATTCATGTCAAAATGATTGTAATTTTTGGTAAACCACTCAAGCTCAGAAAGGTTTTTGGGGTCGATTTTACCAAGGAATTTAGGTTTTTTTTTATTCCCCGTCGCACACGCCTGAGTAAACAGCAAACAGAAACACAACGCAACGAAAGAACCAAAAGCAAAAAAAGATTTACGTTTCATAGATGATAATTTTTTAATAAGAAATGATACATAAAAGAGGATAGGTTATTTTTTTTCTTCCTTTTTTCTTTGAGCCCATTCTTCACGGTAGCGTAAGAACTCTCTGTTTGGGTCAAAGTATTTACGATATGTTATATATTCATAAGGGACTCCGTCTGAAACTTTGAACATCATTCGGGTCATAATGGGATGAAAATCGCCAATCCACGAAAGAAAAAAGTTTTTATATTTTTGCCGATATCCATTGCGATTTATCTGAACATAAATATCTTTTATCAGGCTTGACCTTTGGTGTTCTGGCACTACCCCACTTACCAAACCAATAATATTTTTTATTTTCTTCTTATTGAGGATAAGTTTGATTTTGTGCCACCAAGTAAACTTTCCGTTAAAATTTTTGGTTATTTCATTAAGGTCAGGAATGGTAATCATAAATCCGGAAGGCTTTCCATCTACATAAGCAAGCAGTGCCATCTTAGGATTTAGTACGGGAAGCATTTCCTTGAAATCTTTCTTAATTGTTTCGGGTTCCGCTGGTTTAAATTCATTCACAAGTCCCGAAAAAGCACTATTATAGGCTTCACAAAAATCTCGAACAAACGTGTCCAAATTTTTTTTTGATAAATAACAATACTCTGGACTCACTTTCTTTATGTCTCTATTAAGAAATACAAAGCGCTCCAGAGCTTTTTCGTGTGCAATAAATGGTCGAGAAAATATTCTTTGAAGATAATAATTTTTGTAGCCGGAGCCTTCAAAAAGTTCATTGTAATAGGGGGGATTGTGGTTGTGTCCGTAGAGCGTTGGGGTTTTATGCCCTTCTTTTTGGACACCCCAATGAAAGGTTTTTTCGCCAAAGTTTATGGCTCCTTCAACGGCATTAAACCCCTGTTTTTCGAGCCAGTCTTCTGCGACTTTGAAAAGCATATTTGCCGCTTCCTGCTGGTTAATACACTCAAAAAAACCTATCCCCCCAGCATCATCCTTTTTCGTGGTATAAAAGGCGGCTATCCGACCTATAAATTCACCCGAATCAGATTGTAAAATCCAACGTTTTGCCTCTCCACCATTCTGTAAGCGAACGTTTTTTTGAGGAGAGAAAATCTTTTTTATGTCATTATCAAGCGGCTGAACACGATTTGGGTCGTCTTTTTGAATACTATTTGCAACTTCTAAAAATTGCTTTTCTGTCTCTTTGTTCTCTACAAGAATTAATTTCATTTTTTATGTTTTAGGGGGGGCAAAAAAACGGGGTGTAATAAGGCCATGTTAGGGAACGTATTTTATTTAAAGAGTTTGTCAATTATTGTTTCCCGTTTAAAATCTAAGGGTTTGTTCAACTTCTTATGTGGTATTTTTAAGTTTCCTAAAACCTGTTCAAATCGTTTATACCCTTCATCATCTCTAAGTTCTACCCACTCTACGTTTAAATTATCCAGTTGTGTTTTGTTCTGGTCAGATAATTTATCAGCCACAAAAACCTTGCTATCCCTTGCTATTACTGCATCTGCACTCTCGGGGTTTCCTTTTCCCATTAATTTTACTTCACATTTGTAAATATTTTTACCCTCGTATAAATAAAAATCAACTTCTCGATTTACCAGCCCTTTGCGAACTCTTCTTGCTCTTGGTTTTACTGAGTAATTTTCTGGAGGAACATCATATAATTCGCACAAAGCAACCATCAAAGGACCTTCTGTCTGTTTTCCTGCTGTGCTCCAAAGTCCACCACGTAAAGCAGCTCTTTTTACTGCTAATGTATTGATAACAATAAGACTTTCATTTATATTCAAATCTACACTTACTTTATTGAATTTTATAGTGAGGCTCAAATCAATATCCTCAACTTTGGTCAATTCTTCAATGGCTGAATAAAGTGTGTCGTAATGTTCATAGGAAGCATCTATAACAACTTGACGAGTTCCAGAGTTATACATATTCGTAATCGTCTTTTTGTTAAGTCCTGAGTTTATTGCTATTTCATCTGCTGGAAGATTGAGGGTCAACATTTCCTTTTTATACCAGTCAGTTGAAATGTCTTCATTTTTAATTTTTGCATAAGCCACTTTCTTGAAAAACTCTATTGCGAATTGTAGAAATTCAGCATTAATTAATGTAACTATTTCAATTCGATAATCTTCTCCCTTTATAATTTTTCTAACTATATTTTTGGTTACTTGATCTGTCAATGTCATTTGTTAATTGTTTAAATTCATTGAGTTCTAAAAATCTTGTTTCTCGATTCTCAAAAAGAGCATGTGTGTTTTTTCTAGATTTCATATACCTAAAATATTCATCGTTTAATTCAGTCAAAAAAAAGAGTCTATCAAGTGCTTTAGCGGCTCTCCCAAATGTTCCGCTTCCTCCAAATGGGTCAAAAACCAAATCTCCTTTAAAAGAGTAGTATTCAATTACTTTTTTACATAGTGCTATTGGAAACACAGCTGTATGATTTTTACTATATGTAGGGTCAATTTTCCATACATTAGTAGATTCAAACCCATCTAAAACCTTACTTTTTTCTACAATTTCTTTAGGATATTGACGAATATTCCAGTCTAATAATTTTGTGGTTTTTTTACGATATACCATTATCATTTCCGTAACCGTATTAGGTTTATATCCTAATGGCTTTCTATGTTGTTGAAATCCACCTCCTCTATTTTTTACACTTGTTTCGGGCTTTAACCAAATTATGTCATCAAGGTATTCCCATCCTGCGTTTGTAATATAATTATGTAAGTCATACGGAATTGGGTATCTTTTGCTTGAGTGTTGTCTGCTTATTCTTGGGATAATTATTGGCGAAGTATTTATAAGCAAAAATCGGCCCTCTTTGGTAACCCTATGAACTTCTTTAAATACGCTATCTAAAAATTCTAAATAGTCTTGATAGCTTTGGTATATTGAATAATCCCGTGCATTATAATAGGGAGGTGAAGTAAAAGTTAAGTGGATACTATCATCAGGTACGAATTTCAGAACTTCTCTTACATCTCCATGAATAACCGTGTTTTTTAAGAAGTCCCATGTTTGAGTATGGTGCAATAGACTCTGTTTTTTAGAATTTGAATAAAACTCTTTTTCTATAACCGTTTGCACCATTTCATTTTTATGATTTACGAGTTTTTTCAATTCATGAGTAATTTCTTTATTCCCTTTAAAAACTAACAAGGCCCTTATGGCTTGACATACAATTTTTGGGTCGTCATCTTTTAACGTTTGAATGAGGAAATCTTTCGTTTCTCTGTTTCTTTGTCTTCCTATCGCAGAGATAATTTCTCTTTTAATTTCAGTTTTTTGCTCATTTTCAAATAGCTTGTATAGGGTTGGCAACTCTCCGTTAAGTTTTAATTTCCCAATATTTCGGATAGCTGACATTCTCAACTTATGGTTATCGGCTTGGATGTATTTAAAGAGCCAATCCCCTTTAAAACCTTCTGGTAATCGCCCCAAACTTTCTAAAATAAAGTTTATTTTGGAACTATCGTCATCAAATTGTGAAATCAAAGAAAGGAGAGCCGTTTCTCCACTTATCTTTGTTGTTTCTACTACTTCTTTGGTTAACGTCATCTTTTTAAATTCTTTGCACGAAGGTAAGAATTTCCTGTAGAAAAGTTAATACGGTCGTTGAAGATTTTTTTATTCCACCCAGTAGAAACATAAAACTCATTTTTCTGTAGAAATGTTATCTTCCCATTTTCAAGCAATATAAACGACATCTTTATGAAGATTAAACAAAACACCGCCTTTGAACAAAGTCGAAAAAACTACTCTTCAATACTTTCAATATTGATTTCAGATTCTCTTTCTGCCTCTTCATCATCAATCGATTGATTAAAAATATTAGCGGCAAAAACACAAACAAACAGGGCTATTCCTAAGCCCCAAGTGATTTTTTCAATGATGTCTGTTGTAGCTTTTGCTCCAAAGATTTTATTGCTGGAAGAAAAATTTTCCGAAAGCCCCCCCTTGGGGCTTTGAACCAAAATTACAAATATCAAAAATACTGCTATGATGACAGACAGCATGAGGAACAAATCAAACATGGTTATAATTTTTTTTTATTTTTTCAATTTCCTTGCTATACGTTTCTTTTTTTTCGGGGTTCTTTTCGCTCAGAACTCGATAGGCTTCTATAGCTTTTTCATACAAATTTTGTTGCAAATATAGTTTGGCAAGCGTTTCTGTGATAAGTTCCCTTTTTTCTGCTACACTTTCCTGCACCATTTTCTCTGTATCGTCTTGAACGCCGTCTGTCTGACGAACATCACTAAAAAAATCAGAAATAGATTTTCTCTGAATTTCTATTCTTTCTCTTATTGCAGATTGCGTTTCTTTACTTTTTTTAAGAGATACTTTGGGAAGTTTAATGCCGGTTTCTTTGATGTTTTCTATGAGTTGTCCCACAATATTATTATTCAAATTTTCGGTCTCTTTAAGCAAAATATTCACGTCTTTAACCAAACGTTTCATAACTGTATCAACACTTCTCTTGATGACACTCTCTACCGCCTTTTTTAACTTTTTAACCTCTTGATTTTTTGTTTTAATCTCAGTCTGCAAGAGTTTTTTTTCTTTCTCTAATGCTTTTACTTCTTTTTGATATTCAGATGATTTCTTTTGTTTTTCGATAATGGAACTTAACTGCTCAACACTTTCTGTTATTATGTTTAACTCCATCAATACTTCTTGACGAAATTTCAAATCTGCGTTAAAAGCAGGTTTACTATTTTTTTTCTCTGCTTCAACTTTTGCAACAGAATCTCGTTTCTTTATTGATGCTTTTACTGGTTTACCGTCTGATATATCTTGAACTTCAACAGGTTTTTCTTCAACAACTTCCGGCTTAGAAACACCTTCCTTCAAAGGAGAAATCTCTTCTCCGCCAGGTACATCAATCGTTTCTTTCACAATTTTTTGAACACCCTCTTTTGCTTCCTTAGGATTTTCAACAGGTTTTTCGCCCTCTCTCTTTGCCTCCTTTTCCGGAACCTCAGAAGATTCCCCTTTGGTTTTTTTATTATTCTCAATTTGTTCTACCCGCTTCAAAAACGTATCTAACACCCCTTTTTTATCATTATCGGCAAGAGGGGTAACTTCTTTTACCCTCTTGCTCTCTTCTCCCTTATTTGGTGGCAGAGTTTGTTTTTTCTGAAACTCTGGTTCCGGGAGCTTTGTTTTTTTTTTCTGAACCTCAACGGACTTTTTCTTAACATTTGTTGGTTCTTTTTTTATATCAGAGAGAACTTGTCTTTTCTTTATTTCTGGCTCCTCCATCTCTTTTTTAGTATTGGAGGGCGGTTTGCTTCCCACTTTTTGTGCCACATTTGATGATACATCTTTTGGATGAGAGGGTTGATTGCTTTGTTCAATTTTCTTTTTTTGCTCTTCTAGTTGTTGCTTTTGCTCCAGTTTCTTTCTTTCTTGCATTTTTTTTTGGAGCAGCAACCGCTCCCTAACGCTCATAGCCTCTCCCATTCCACTACCGATTTCCCGTTTGTTTTTCTTTATTTGAGAAAGCCTTTGGAGGGTTTGCTGTTTTTGCTTCACAAGAAGCATCTTTCGCTCTTTCAGAGAAATATTTTTTTGGTTTTCCGCAGTCTTGTTCATATTTTTTGTCTGTTTTTTCAAAGTTTTGAGAGATTTGGGGACAGAGATTAAATCACTTTCCACCGTATATTTAAAAGAATTTGAATTATTTATAAACTGATTAAACTCATCTGCTGACAATCTTCTTTTTGAAAAAATATAACGCTCCAGTTCCACGTCTGAAATCGGCACACCATTCTTCTTTAACTCTTTCCATAAAGCCTGTTGAAAAAGGCTTACAGAAGGATATTCTTCTGCCAAATAGTGAAGCGTTTCAATTCTTTGCTTGTTGTTTGGGGCAGAATTTTTGAGCAAATGTAACAGACCTTTATATCCTTCGAGCATAATTACCAGTTTGAAAATGCTTTATCAAAAATATCTTGAATTATTTGCCCATTGATATCCTCTACGGCTTCTTCCTCTACATCACTTAAACTCAAAGAACTTTCAAAGTCGTAAAACCGAGAAATAGAAGTGGAAAAATTATTTTCTTCATTTTTATTATCCGTAAATTTAACATCTATTGAAATGGTAAGACGGGTCAAAACAGCAATATCATTTTGCGAACTCAAACTTGCTGGGGCAATTCTATAATCCTTTATATGTCCCTCAAAAACTAAATCTGCCTCATCTTTTTCATTCACAATGTCTAAATTCGTTTCTCTCTGAAATTTATCTTGAAGAAGTTGGACAAAATCCTGACTCAAACTGGGGTTTACCAAACTCGCTCGATTAGGAAAATAATCAATCATAACCGTTTTTGTATCAGGGTTTATAGTCGTTCCCTTGAAGGAATAAACCCCACAAGCGGAAAGCAAAACCACCCAAAAAATACTAATAAAATGCCTCAATTTCAAAATCTCTTATTTTTCTATAAAGCGTCCGCTCTGAAATTCCTAATTCCATTGCCGCTTCTTTTCTTTTCCCCATATATTTCTCTAACACTTTGGTTACGAGGTCTTTCTCTTGCTCTTTGAGAGATAATGAAGAGAGGGGCTTTTCTGTTTCAACCTCTATATTTTTGGTTTTTACGTCCTCCGTTTTCTCTGATAAAAGCCGAGACTTTATAACATTCTCAGAAGTTTTTTCTGCCATATTCAGCAAAATTTTCTTGATATCTATTATATCATTTTTTAATTCCAGAAAAATTTTCAAAAAAAAATCGGGGTTGTTATAAAAATTTTGTTGGTTGTCAGACTCATTTTTTGTCTGAGAAATGACTGGAACACCTCCAACTTTAAGGTACTTTTCAAAATCCTCTCTTTTTATGGCTCTTCTTTCTTCAATAATGGAAATCTGTTCTGCCAGATTTTTTAACTGGCGAATATTTCCCGGGAAGCTATAATTTTCTAATAAATCAATCGCTTCTTTGTCAAGTTTCACAGGAGGAATAGCATATTTGTTTGAAAACTCGCTCACAAATTTTCGGAACAATAGATAAATGTCTTCTTTTCGCTCCCGAAGCGGTGGAACTTCTAAGGGAACCGTGTTGAGGCGGTAAAATAAATCTTCACGAAATTTTCCGTCCTTTATTTTTTTATGAATATCAACATTGGTGGCGGCAATAACTCTCACATCTGTCTTGAGCGTTTTAGAGGATCCAACTTTGATATATTCGCCAGACTCCAATACTCTCAAAAGTCTTACCTGGGTCGCTAATGGCAAATCCCCCACTTCGTCCAAAAAAATAGTACCCTGATTGGCTACTTCAAAATACCCCTTTCGGTTTTCGGTAGCACCCGTAAAGGCTCCTTTTTCATGTCCAAAAAGTTCTGAATCAATGGTTCCAGAAGGAATAGCACCACAGTTTACGGCTATATAATTATTGTGTTTTCGCTTGCTCAACTGATGGATAATCTGCGGAAAAAACTCTTTTCCCACACCGCTTTCGCCCGTAATCAAAACCGACAAATCCGTAGATGACACGCGAGAGGCGATGGAAAGAAGGTTTTCCATCTTGGGACTATTACCAATTATTCCAAATCGAGATTTGAGAACGCTTATATCCATTAATTTTTTAAAGGGGCAAAGATAATACAGGGTAACATTTTTAAATTTAGAAACGAAAAGTCCCCCTCAATTCATTTTTATATCTACCCGAAGTTTTGAGTAATCCAGGTGTTTAATCTGGAAGTCTATAGCGTCTCCAAGGCTTAATTTTAGATGAGAATTAACGCTTTCTGCTCGAAGTTTTTTGGGATTATAAACCAGATACTCTCCTTTGACATCTCTGAATTTCAACATTCCTTCAATACAAAAATTATGTATTTCAACGAAAAAGCAATAATCTGTAATTTTTTTTATGATGCCTGAGAGTTTCTGTCCCTCTTTCCGCTCAAGCATTTTGAGAATGTAGAAACTCTGCGAATCTCGCTCTGCCATGGTAGCGTTTATTTCTGCTTGATTGCACTGATGACAAATAGTCGAAAAATCTATTGGCATCTTTCCTTTTTTATCCATCATTTGATACAAAACCCGGTGAATGACCAAATCGGTATATCGCCTAATGGGTGAGGTAAAATGGGTATAAAAATTAAACCCTAAACCAAAATGCCCATCATTTGATGGACGATACAAGGCTTTGTTCATGGCACGAATGGCACTATGATTTACCAAATCTTCAATTTCTTGCCCCCGGACTTCGCCCAAAATGTGATTTAAAGATGTAACAAACTGGTTATCCGAGGAGGTGTTGAGGTTAAAACCTAAAACATGTAAAAAATCTTTAAGCTCGTCAATTTTTTTTTGATCCGGCCTTTCGTGTACCCGATAAAGGGCGTTTTGTTTTTGGCGGTGAATTTCTTTGGCTATGGTTCTATTTGCCAGTAGCATAAGTTCCTCAATCATTTTTTGTGCCTGATTCTGAGAGGTTTTTTTGATGGAAATAGCCTCTTTTTTTTCATTGAGTTTTACCTTCACATCAACCCCCGTAAAAGAAATAGCTCCTTTTTTGAAGCGTTCACTTCTCAAAAATTTCGTAAAATCATACAGCAATAAAATCTCATCTTGATAGGCTCCCTTTTGGTTTTCTATGATTTTCTGAACCTCTTCATAGCTGAACCTCCTGTTTGAATGAATGATGCTCTTGTGTATTTCAAAAGATTGAATCTGGAAATTCTTCCCCACAGAAAAATCAACCGAAAAGGCATAACGGTCTTCATTGGGCTTCAACGAGCAGAGGTCATTTGACAAAACTTCCGGAAGCATTGGAACGGTTCTGTCGGTCAAATAAACCGAATTTCCGCGTCTCAATGCCTCTTTATCGAGCTCGTTTCCTTCTTCCACAAAATGAGAAACATCAGCAATATGAACCCCAATATTATACCCTCTTGGGGTTTTTGCAAACGAGATGGCATCGTCAAAATCTTTTGCATCCTCCGGGTCTATTGTTATGGTAAAAATATCGCGAAAATCCTTTCTCCCTTCTGGATTAAACTGATTCGTTTTTTTCAAGTTTTCCGCCTCTTTCAGGCATTCGGCACTAAAGGTATTTCGGATTTGATAATTGAGCAAAATAGCTGCATCTTCGACCGGCTGTTCGCCTGATTTCCCAAGAATTTCTATGATTTCTCCGGAGGCAAACCGCTCTCCCTTTTTTCTGCCCAACACCCGAAACTTTACCTTCTCGCCTGCTTTCACTTTTTGATGATTTCGTATATCGGTTTTAAAATTTAATGAACGGGAAGTAATATACTTTATCCCTCTGGACGACTCCGAAATATCTCCGAGATATTCCTGTTTGGTTCGGTGTCGTATCTCTGTTATTTTTAAGTGTGGCGTTTTCGATATTTTTTCCATAAAGAATAAATCACAAGTAACAGTGTCATTATGATTTGCATTCTTGCATAATTCAGGAGCCATCAGGTACTCTTTTTCATCAATTTTTACCTTTCCTCCGCCGTTTGAATCAAACAAAAAAGTTGTTTCGTGGCTTTTCTTTTGAAAATAATTTTGATAATATGCTCCATCCTGTTGAATAATGTTTCTATTTTCACATTCTTGAACGAAGGAAAATATCTTTTTTAGCTTTTTTTTGCTCTTAATTTTCAAAACCTTAACCAGTTGCTCGACCGTAAATGGTTCATCTACCTTTTTTATGAAAAAAGTATAGATTTGGTTTTCGAGAGATGATTTAGCGGGTTTATGTTTCATAGAAAAAATAAAGTAGAACCTTGAAAAATAGTTCAAAAACGAACATCCGGATAGTCGGAGCTAACGAGAATTTGTTAAAAAATTTGGACGTAAAAGTACCAAAGAATAAATTAACCGTAGTAACGGGCGTGTCGGGGTCGGGAAAATCCACGTTAGTTTTTGATGTTTTATTTACCGAAGGGCAGAGAAAATATATTGAAAGTGCCTCCTCTTATGTCCGTCAATTCTTGGGAAAACTGCCAAAGCCTGATGTACAATTAATAGAAGGGCTTCCTCCCGCAATAGCGATTGAGCAAAAAACCGGCACATCAAATCCTCGCTCCACCGTGGGAACAACCTCAGAAATATATGACTATCTGAAAATCATTTTTGCACGAATTGGACGAGTTATTTCTCCCACAACGGGTAAAGAAATCAAACGTCATTCATTGGATAGTATTTTGAAAGATATTTTTTCTGCTCCGTTGCCGTTCAAAGGAATAATCCTTGCCGATATAAACCTCGAAAAAGATATACATCAAGAACGCATTGACCACTTTATCAAGTCCGGGTTTTCGCGTATCAAGGTTGGTAATGAGTATTCTGAATTAAGCGAAATACAGATCAGCAAGATACGAAAACAAAAGGTCCTTTTAGTTATTGACCGCTTCAATATCAAGGGAAAAAACGAAGATGACCTTCAGCGAATCTCGGAATCCGTCGGTCAGGCTCTCGATTTAGGGAACAAAAGGTGTGTTTTGGAAATTCATGGAGATGCGGGTGTTTCACAAAAAACATACTCTCAATATTTTGAAGAAGGGGGAATAGTTTTCACGCCTCCATCCATTAATCTTTTTACCTTTAATAATTCATACGGGGCTTGCAAAATTTGTGAAGGCTATGGCAGCGTAATCGGCTTAGACGAAGATTTGGTAATTCCCGACAAGATGTTGTCCGTTTTTGAAGGGGCTGTTGCTTGTTGGGAAACCCCCGCCATGAAAGAATATTATAAGGCGTTTATTCAAAAATCTCACCGAATAGATTTCCCGATTCATAGACCCTATTACAACCTTTCGGAACATGACCGAAAAAATCTTTGGGAGGGAAACAAGTCAAAAAAAATAGAGGGTATAAATACCTTTTTTGGTATGATTACTCGCAAGTCTTATAAAATCCAATATCGGGTTTTTGCCTCAAAATTCAAAGGGAAAGCCCCCTGTCAAGAATGCCGGGGAACGGGGCTTACCAAAGAGGCTCTTTGCATTTTCGTTGGGGGAAAAAATATGTATGACCTTTGTAGGTTGGAGCTTCGGGAGTTGCTGACCGTTTTTGAAGCCATGAAGCTCACAAAACGAGAAAAAGAAATCATAAAAATACCGTTTGAGGAAGTGCTTTCTCGCATCAAATGTCTGGTGGATATTGGCTTGGGGTATTTGACGCTGGCAAGAAAATCTGCCACCTTGTCTGGTGGTGAATCTCAGCGAGTAAACCTGGCTCGAATACTTGGAAATACTCTCACGGGGGCCCTCTATATTCTGGACGAGCCAAGCGTTGGGCTTCACCCAAGAGATGTGAATAGGCTCATAAAAACCCTGAAATCTCTGAGAGACAAAGGGAATACGATTGTGGTGGTGGAGCATGATGAGAGCATAATGACTTGTGCCGATTACCTGATTGATATGGGCCCAAAGGCCGGAAGTCATGGCGGAGAAATTGTTTATGAAGGGAGTGCCGATAAAATTTCAACCGCCAAGAGAAGCCTCACAAAGGAGTATCTGACGGGGAAAAAAACCGTTGAAGTACCATTTACGCATCAACAAAGACAGAAATTTATCAGCCTTAATGCCGCTATAAGACATAACCTAAAAGGCATTAACGTCAAGTTTCCGTTGGAGCATTTTTCGGTTATTGCGGGCGTGAGTGGCTCGGGAAAATCCACCCTGGTAAAAGATATTCTGGTGCCAAATATAAATGTGTCTATTAATTCAGAAAAAGTTTTTCAATATTGCAAAGGCGTTCGTGGTGCCAAGGGGTCAATTTTTAGTGTAGAATATATAGACCAGTCTCCTTCGGGCAGGTCTTCGCGGTCAAATCCTTTAACATTTTCGGGGGCTTATGGGCCGCTCAGAAATCTTTTTACTTTTCAAAA
>JBCAUI010250857.1:0-16186 GCA_038406195.1 Haplosyllis anthogorgicola
GAAAGTGTAAAACATTTGTTTCTCTCAATGCAAAACCCTAACCCCACCGCGAGAAGAGCAAACCTCGACATAAAGATCTCAGAACATTGGATACTGTTAAGACAATGGTATTGTTACTATTTAGTATTTACGACATAGTTTTTGCCAAGAATTTGTACACATTACTATTGGTGGATTTCTCGTAACTTCCTTTTTATCGAGAACCGATATCTATCTCGTCAAAGCTGTGATCTTTCGACGCACTGAGCGTTTCGGTTCTCTCAATAAAAAACTAGACAAAACAAGTAGAAGTAGAAAAACTTGTTGATAGTTCTGAGGCAGTTTAGACAATTGGCTTGCCTTTTGTCCCCTCAAAAAGGAATTGAGAAATGCAGAACTAACTTGGTGCATTGAACTTTCAGAACTGCTACGAGAGATTAACATTGTTTGACAATTGGTAGTTTATTTTGCATCCTGGTATTTTCACACGTATGCGCACATAACTACGCACTCACAATACGCAATTCAGGCCGGATCCAGAATGTCTCTTAGAACGGGGACACCTAAAAAAAACAAAATCCCGAAAACCCCTAAAAATAAGAAAAATAGGCACAAACTACATAAAATGAGAAAAAAAATGGTCCGTAGGGGGGCACCCTGACCTGCGCCCCCGGATACGCGAATGAAACAGATCATGTGGAAAAATTACATAATTTCTGTTGATGATACCATTGTTTGCGGATACTATCTAAAGCCCTTGAGAAATAAAAATAACATGCACATGTAACAAAGTTTCAGAATAATCCATTTATCATGACTTTCTACGCATTAACCGCTCAACACAATCACATGTATCAAAATTATGTA
Organism: Haplosyllis anthogorgicola; assembly: GCA_038406195.1. Classification (NCBI taxonomy): domain Eukaryota; kingdom Metazoa; phylum Annelida; class Polychaeta; order Phyllodocida; family Syllidae; genus Haplosyllis; species Haplosyllis anthogorgicola. The sequence goes on from JBCAUI010250857.1 coordinate 847, forward strand.
ACAATTTAAAAGATAACAGTGGACAAGCGTTCCCAGATATAATTACCTTCCACGACTTTAACCGCATAATTTGGAAAGCAGGTGGCGAGAAAAGAGGGTCAGCAAAGAAAATCTGTGAAGAAGTTACGTTTAAATTTAAAAAAGTTGAAAAGTAAGTATGTGCACTTCAGTATTACCACAAAAATGTTCAATAGTGAACCAAAAGGAAAACCATTCTGTTTGCCATTGTTTTTGTGAGCGGTACTGCGTATTTCTTAACATATTTTTTTTGTCATCAGAGTATTTTTGAAGCCAGGGGCGCCGCCAGACCTGAAATTTTTCATGTGCTCGATGCAATTTATAAAATTTTCTGACTTACTGAGATACAGATTGATGTCATTTTTCTAAAACATCAATAACTTTTAAAAAATAAAAAAAAAACCTATTTGGCGTCCTGTACGCCCGTGCGCCAAGCCTTCGACGCCAGTGGAATCTACAGTAAAAACTAATTACGCATGAACTGCAACAGTTCCAGTGGTATGATAATGATCCATGCATTGAGACAATTCTTGTTCGAAAAACAGAATCTCTTTTTACGTCCTTACTGACCGCTTCTGCTTACATGGGAAATTTCAAAAACAAAGAAAGGAAAACACAACCAAAATAAATATAATGCAAAAAAAAACATGAAGAAAAACTAAAGAAACGAGAAATTCAACAAATAAACGGAACAATAAATTCGTATTTGTATTCGTAATTAGTATTTGTATAGACCATTCTAAATTAATAAATAACTAAAAAATAACTAAATTAATTTGTTTGTTAACCTTATATTTATAAAGATGAAGCTGCTTCTGGTCGTGTGCGTTGTGGTGTCACTACACTGCTCAGTACTTGGGTATGGAAACCATGGACAGGGTGGTGGAACCCACAGACCCAACCCCCACGCTATGTGCAGAATGGTATGATACAAGTATTATGTATGATCACAGTAACTCAGAAAATAGGTGGAATTTTGTGAGTAATAAGGGTTCATACTGTGTCTTGCAGAGGATGAAATATTTGGTTATGGCTCTTCTCAAATGAAGAGGCAAAAATTCTTAAGTTCAGAAATTACAAGTTTTTTTTATAAAATAAATTTCTGCGGCCTGGGATCCACTTCAGGCCACTGGTACCACTATTCTTAACTATTTGCACTCTGGCTAACTTGTTTTATTAATCTGGCACTCACAGTCATTTGTTTATGATAACCCGAATATCTTATGACTATGTTACATGGGGCATTACTAAGTACTAAATACTAAGTTACTAAGTACATTTGTGCAGACTGTATTACATTCGGATAATGCACAAATTACTTTAAAAACAGGAGTAGAATTGCGTTTTGCATTTCTACCATACGTTTCTCCATGCAACAAAAGCAGTGTGAATTCCTATTGTTTTAAAATGAAATACCACGAGGCAGCGTTTCATGCTATGATGTATTTAACCAGTGAATTGCAACACCTGATTGGCATGCTTTTGTGCACACAGTCATGTTGTCCCAGCAATTGCTGACTCTTAGTCAGGTACTTAACCCTGTTTTATTCTGTATTCCTAGCGCTACTGCGCTGGACATGGGTCTCAGCACTAACGCACCAGTCAGAGTATTGGACTTGTTAATAGTCAATCGAGTTTTTTGTATTCTTTTTATTTCTGTTGATCGTGGTCCACCTTTCGGGGCCACTGGTACCCCTTTTAGGTTTTAAAGCCAGGATGGGTCTGTCGCTGGCGTGCTTACTCACTTGCGCACTATAATTCCCAAAGTCCACTTTCTGCTCAAAAATTGAAGCACTGTATTTAACAGCTTTGGGGCCACTGGCACCCCGTTTGCGTTTCAAAACCAAGTTGGGTCAGGTTACTCACTTGGGCACTATGATTCCAAAGTCCATTTTCTGCTCAATAACTCCAAACTCTGTATTTTACAGATACTGTCGAGTACTGGTTTCCGTGGGACAGCGGAGGACTGCCGCGGGCATACGGCGATCGTGGCAGGAGAAATAGATCAGGTCTTCGACAATAAACAAAGAGACGTGTTCAGTGTGTGGATCGCACAAACTGCCGCCCTCTATCGTAAGAATAACATACAATATCTTTTGCTTTTCCGGTTTTTTTTTTCTTTTATTTATTTATTTTTTGCTGGACTAAAGTCTGTTTGTGGAGCCACTGATAGCCCCCATTTTGGACTCCGTGTGACCATCCTCATACCTTTTAAAGCCACAGTGGCTCTCTTGTCCACTGCTTGAGTGCAGTGATCCCAAGGGTCATGGCTTGTGCTAAACTTGCCCTTTCCACTAATAGAGGTGTACACTGTGCTACCAATGAGCCACGTCAACTGGCTACTGGCCGAATTCTTTCTTTTTTTTCAATTTTTTGTTGGACCAGGGTCCATTTGTGACCTTCCCCATAGGTTTTAAATCCAGGGTGGCTTTCTCCCCTGTACTCTTACTTGCTTGCATGCAGTAATCCCAAAGGTAACTGTCCTTTCCACCAATAGAGGTGCATGGCTGGCTGGACTCTTCTCACATGATCAGCCCAGCTTTGAACTCCCAACGCAGTGGTGCACCGCTCAGCGAGGCGTGACTAAGTCAAACGCGCTAACCAACTGAGCTATTCCGCCCGCCCTACCGACAGAATTCTTAATCTCTAATTGTGACTTCACCCCTTTTGTTTAAACTTTTGAATACTATTTTGTCATGTAGAAGAGGATGTGATGAGTATGCTAAGCGATGATGATGACGATGACGATGGTGATGACGGCGCCAGACAACAAGTTCTAACTCTCTGCGAAAGACAAAAATGCTTCTCGGAATCCTTCAAGTCCAGCGTCAGATCTAAAGGGGTACGTTTAAAAGACTTTGATTTTGGCTCGTTACCTTAGCACTGGAAGGTATGTTACATGATTTTCAGTTCAAAGTTCTTTGCTGTATTTTACAATTCACTGAAGGATTTTTTGTATAGAATTATACAAAATATTCATATTAAGTGAAGTGTAATTGTGTGAAAATGGGAAATTTCCACGTGATTATGCAAAGAAACCTTCCGGAAATTTAGTGTGACAGTTTTATAGTCACGATCTAAGATAAAAAAATTATATTTTGGGCGACAATTTTTCCCAGTTCATTTTACAAAGAAATTTAAATGAACCACTGAAGGATCCAAAGGGGGGGGGGAGAGGTACGCGCCCCCTCCTACAGCATGAATTTTCTTTATTTTCAAGGGATTTTCCCTATATTTTATAATTACTCAATGAAATTTTAATGGGGCGCCCTGTCCTGCGGGAAATTCTGGAATCGCCACAGTGAACATTTCCAATCTTAAATTGGGACAACACTTTTACAGATGCCAGCATTCTGCACTGTGCCGGATAAAACCCCCGAAACGTGGCTACAAGAGATGTGGGCCGCCAAGCACCAGATAGAGAGCGGGGGGCAGATGCTGCCGGAAATGATCGAGACGTTCTTCTGCGCACGCGCGCACAACCCGCATCTCTCCCGCAGGCACCAGCAGCAATCCGGGGGTCGTGCAGGGCGTCATGGCCATTAAGGCCGGTGATACACGATGCGATCTAATCGCTTGCATTTAATGATCGCATGCGATTTCAATTAGAACTTATCGATAAAATATAACTGTTCGTAGCAGAGTAATGAAAAATGTTAGACCTAAGGTTAATACGACTACAGTAACATTTCTTACACATTATAAAGCAAAATAAGTAAAACAAAACACAATCGCATGCGACTGCCATTAAATCGCAACCGGAGATACACGATGGGATCCAATGTCAAAAGATATGATTATAGCAATACAATTTCATGGGAAACGATAATATTTTCTAATGTACCTGAAAAATTATCAATAACTCTATTTTTATAAAAATGATTGATTTCATTCGCAAAGTGTCATTTGAAATAATTTTTAATTTAACATTCCATGTTAAGGTGCGCACTCAACCCATATTCTTGAATGATGACATATTGAAAATCAAATAGTCAAATAACCCAAATAACTTTGCACTACACTCGCCTGTACAATGAACAAATTCAATGTAATAAAGTCTTCAACGTAAAGAGGTTTCATGTCTTGTGAGTTTTCAATGTGCATACGGGTATATTCATAACAGAGCACGAACACTATTAGAAACAACTGATGCGAGAGCATTAAGATGGTAGCCCAAATAAGCATAAGAAGAGGGTGTGAGGAAAGAGGACAACTTGCATGAATGTGAGTTTAGCATACGTAATCTATGGCTCTTTTGTTTAACAAAGTTGTAAAAAGTAATACAAAACTTCTAAGAGATAATTTGCCTGCACCTGGCTAAATTATGATTATTTTATGGTTACGCGAAAAGCACAGTGTGCTCTTTAAGGGTCTCCATACACAGCATGTACATGTGTAAGGGTGTAATGCAGATGGAGACAATGTCTAATTGAATTGACCTTTAATAACTTTAATCCGTATGGCATAGACACATACAATACCCGTGGCTTGAACATAGAGATAAAATAAAGACCATTTAGCCAGCTGCCCCTGCAAACAGCTTGTTTGCACAAGTGAGTATGCGTGCAAGCCTCCAGTCTTTGGAACCTCAAAGTCCGAAACAAAGGTGGCCATATAAAATGAACACAAAGAACAAAAAGGGTTATTTTTCCACATTCCTTATTCGTATTTAGTCGTAAGGTACAAGCACCGAAGTAATTGTGACCAATGTTAAGTGAACCAGATTTAACAAATATATTGTCTAACGGGACAAATGAAGTGCATACATGTGGACAAGATTCGTGCATGAAAGTGGCAACTACAATTTATTGGCTTCGATTGAAATAACTAAGTTTCACTGCATTGTAGTCACAATCAAAACAGCCTCACGGAAAGCACACCATGAAATTCCTATGGATACATGGGACCCAATCAATATGAGAAATTTATTGAATGTCACTTTTCATCTAGATCTAAGGCTATCATGCAATCTCAAATCCAGTCCTAGGTGGTCCTTCGAGACTCAAATTGACTCCAAAAATTATACATTGTCAAGACAAACAAGAAACGACGAAAATGTACGAGACATAGGAGACCTAGATACCAATCCAATGTACATACTAGCACTTAAGGGATTTTAAATTCAGTAAGTAGAAATCAAATTTAGTGCTGTTCCAGAATTAAATAATGCACAAAAATACACAATAGTATTTTTCGTTTCTTTCTGCAAAACACTTGATTGTTTACCTCGTTTCAGCTAATTTGACTGAAGGTAACATAAAATATTTTAAAATCCATGCGAGAAGTAAGGGTGGCTGCCTGCTTGACAGCCGTAAACAGTGTACGCTTCTATTCATCAGGTGCCAATCAGAAGTAACTCAAAGAATCACTGCATACATATGAGCTGAACCTGAAATTAAACCCATGGGCAGAGTCACTCCAGTCCAAAACAGGGGGTACCCGTGGCCCTATAAAACGGACCTTAGTCCGCAGTAGTACAAGTCAAAATATAAATTTATCATACTGAAAGTGGGTACATGTATTCCTAGCTTAATTAGGCTAATAGATCAGTCAACATAACACAGATTACGAACTAAAATGTAAGCATAGTGTGAATTGCAAGCATTTGGAACTATCTCGCAGTTAACATTGGGAACCACCAAGTAGTACGAGGTGAAGACACATTCCAATAACATAATGTATATTTTGGTTCCGATTTTCTTTTTTGAAATAATATTTGCGTTCATGTTACATGGTTACTGAGAACAGGATATGTGGTCATCATATTTAGTGTACATATCTCCAAGTAGCTTTTCCTAATTTGGATTATGAACATAACAATATCATTTGACTTTAGAGAGTACCAAAAGGCTATCAAATTATCGTGCAAAACAGATGGAGTAGGTTGTCACGAAAACGTACCTTTTTGTCCATTTGAGTTTAATGTTAGATGGAATGGCACAATAAAACACTATCATTACCCTGATCAAATGAAAAGAAGAATAGGACTGTCCCGTTGAGAATCTGGGCGGTTTGTTTACATATTTTCACATACCAATTTTCTTCATGATATGTAATCATTTCAATGCCCGGAGGAATGTTCACATCTGAAATAGCTTTGCTATGTGTAACAAGAATGTCTTTTCAATCTAAGCCGCACTGTCTGCTTCGCAAATATGACTATAACCTTCAACTTGACCCAATGACCTTGGTTCTCAAATATATCAGATATTATGAAGACGTACCTCCAAGCTAAGAGGAAGTTTCTAGGTTAAGCGGTTCAAAAGTTGTAGCCCAGACAGACAGACAGGCAGACAGACACACAGACAGGCACACAGACAACAGACATACAGATAGGACTGAAAACATTACCTTCCCTCACACGCGTGTGGTAATTAGTTGATTATTTTATAAGGTGATGAAAATTTTTTGTTTAAAAAAATGTAAACAAATGTTCCATGTTCTTAATGTGACAAGCCGAATATGGATCCGTCCCACTTTTCATCCAGATCACGCAATTTGCTGTCCAGATTTGCATGTTAAGGTCGACTCCTGTGGAGATTTATAAACCGGTTACGCCATATCAGATGACTCTGAAACACAGGCAAACGTCTTTTGAAGCAGGAATAAATGCCACAAGAGATGCACATCCTGATCAGATACAGATGGTCAAGACACATTAGAAATACAGAGGAATTAAGCTATTTTAGAATCACAAAAAGATTCTTGATCAGCCTACTTTTTTCCACATTGAAAATAGAAGCTCCTGTCTCATAGTTGTTTGCTGCTGTATTACTGACATAGCTAAAAATTTGCTCAATGTCAATGAGAGGTAAATATGACCCAATCAAAAAGTTTTAATACATGCATACATTTATAAATTTCTCTTAAAGTGTTATGTTGATACATGATCTACACACCTATTACGGCACTGAATACATTATTACAAATTATTATTTGAATACATGTTAGTTAGCAATGTAGTCCCTTTAATAATTTTTTTGTTGGGTCAGGGTCCATTTGCGGGGCCATTGATTACCCCTGTTTTGGACTTGGTGTGACCGTCTGCATTGGTTTTAAATCCAGAGTGGATCTCTCGCCTGCACTCTTACTTGCTTGTATGCGGTGGTCCTGAGGGTCACATCTGGTGCGGCACCTGCCTTTTTCACCAATAGGGGAGTACACAAAACTTGTGCATACAGCATGGCTGGATAGCGATATTATCTTCACTATTCCCCTAACTGTATTACAGATAGAGACAACTTAGACATATCTAAATAATTTGTATTTATTGCCCTAAAGCCGAGTACTTCGTGTACCTATACAGCACTTTAAAAGAAATGATGTATGTGTATTTGCGTGGCATTAAAACTTTAGAACCCTTTTTATTCCTAAGTTCTAATTCACTTCCTTTTGTTCACTTTTTTACACCAGTAAAAAACGAACAACAAAATAAAACAACACGTGCATGCTTACATCATTCAGTGATACCCAGATAAAGGACATTGCACGAAGCTGCAGTGTACGTTAATCAGCAGGATTGTGCTATTCAGCTGCAGCCTCCTGCTGCAGAATAAGGCTCTCCGGACCAAAGCAGTATAAACTGGTTGCATTCAGCTTCAGCAATCAGACCAAAGACTCACTTCCATACAAGCAGGTCCTTCAGATAAGGAGAGGACCGAAAAAACAGCATTTCGTTATAAAGATATATTTGGTGCTGCTTTCTATCATTAACGAAAAGCAGCCATGAAGACTACACTACTACTTGTCTGCTTCGTTCTTTTCTTTGTACTATGTGAGATTGGTTTCGCGAGGCCTCAAAAAGGAGGACAGAGAGTAGGAAAGGAAAACAGGAGATCTGGGAAACCTGCGAAGATGTGTTTTGGGGTAAGTTAGTACTTTTCATTTAAACTAATCTACCAATTTTTTTCCAGACAATACACTCCAATTACAATCAAATATAAATGTAAGCTGATCAGTAATTTTAGACCTTGTGAATATAGGTTTCGTATAACTTGAGAATGGTTTTAAGAGCAAATTCAGTCTTAAAATCAGACAATTCATACTTGAATTCATCTTGAATTTGGTAGATTTGGTAAATTTGGTGGCGAGTGCATTACGAAAAACCCAGAAAAATATCATCAACAACCGAAATTTCTATCAATATTAGAACATTTTAAAACAAAGGAATTCTACACTGTGCTTTTCATGCTCACAAAGGCACAGCGCAATATTCTGTAGATACGAAACTGATAGGATATTGAGGCTCTGAGTAAACTATGGTTACACACTACGCTGCTCTCGCACGTGATTGATCTACTATTCGTGGTTCGCTTTTCAGTCTACAAGTGTTATTACGTAAAAGATCAGTTTATTAAACTTATCCCCAGACAAATACACACGCCAGACAAATGACACTTCGTTTAACAACGCTATTTTATTAGCCAAGAGCTGCTGCAATTGAGAACAAGGAGGTTTAACAGGGGCGGATCCAGGATTTCTCGTTGAAGAGGGCGCCAGGCGCCTTCAAGTGGTTGGAGGGGGCACCTTTAATATTTTCCTCCAAAACCCTATGTAAAATAAAAGAAATTTGGGCCATTGGAGGGGGCGCGTGCCTGTGGCGCCCCCTTGGATCCCCCAATGTTTAGCTGTACGTTACTTTTGTCGAATACATGAGTTTTATGTCAAATTTGTGGTTCATATTTGGACATTAAGCTTCATGTCGCCTAAATCTCAGGTCAAAACTTAATTGATAACATGAAAATGAAAATGTCACTTTTCATATCAAGATATGCATAGAAAACGCACAGAAATTGCTTTCTCCATGATGGCGTCCAGGTAACGTTGTAGGCAGCCTGCTGCTAAACGTCTCAAATAAACGCTTAATTACATACGATTATTCTTCACCACAGCAGTCCTTGGTCTGTAAAACGGTGTTGTTATCGACACTGTGGGTGTTTTTGGCATTAGCCTGTGATTCCTAGATAAATACGTTTAATATAAAGTATTCAATACATCACAATCACTGTCTTCTGGAGCTGGAGGCAATCTTAATATGATCACGCAGACACTAAGCCACAAAGACACTAGTAACGTGTAGGTTTATATCCAGATGGATTGGGACCGCCGCATGTTCATCATAGAGAAGATTCCCTTTATCATGACGTTCCTCACACCAGAGGAATTACTATCATTTTGTATTAAAAATATACCATGTTCACTCTAATTATAGCACCAATAGTTTTTTTTGATTTATAAGTATGAAAATAGCAGTGGCACAAAATTAGAAAAAATCTCGGATAATGGCAAAAAAAATTGTTAAAAAAAACAACTCGGGTGAGTGCCATAATTACAGGAAATACAGTACATATTGGATTTTTTCTTTATGCTTGAAATTCAAAAAGAAGGGAGAAAATTATTATCTCTTTTATCTAAGAATAAGAATACATATTTGGTGCTCACGTAAAGTGTTTTGATATAAATTCAGTACAATGTCTCACAAAAGTTCCCTTCAGCCCTTATTTTCGACGCACTGAAAACTGTTGGACCGTGTGTGAGTCTGGAGATGTAATCGATGTTTATTTTGTGATTCGAATATTTTCAATACGGTTTCAACTAATTTTTGAAGATTCTTTCTTTATGTATTAAATCATGCTTCATAAGGGATACTTCCACAATAGGTGACAAAGACACTATTTAGCCAAGCTTTCTGCACACTCGTTCATTCGAAGAAGATCATTTTCTATTAATTCACTTCTCGGTCATTTTTCATTGTTCGCAACTGGTGATCCTTTTTAAAAATGTTGCAACGTGAATTAAGTCAGTGAATGGCACTTGGGCACGTAATGCTTATGCGTTTTATTCTCGTGCATTCACCTACACAGCATCGAATCGGGTCTGGAAAGAGTGAGATTTGCTTCGCTTACCTTTAATTCGAATCGATGCTTCGGCTGTGCTCGGAATGCTGTCCCGAGCCCTAAACATGACTACTGTACAGCGCCGAGGCGCCCAAAAGGTGTGAACATTTTCACAATCGGGTCACTCTCTTTTGTTCTCCAGGACACATCGACTTCTGTGTAATAGCTCGTTTACTGGCCTCTATTTGAGATCTCCAGCTTGGATGTGTTTGCTTTCGGACACCTTCGTGTAGTGCAATCATGCGAAGAATGAGAACAGGGTTTTTTTTTTACCTTTACCTTTTGACATGTAAATCACTGGGTATGGTGTACAACAAGTTGATTGCCATGATGTAGCGATACATTTTTACCGCTCGAGTATGTGGGAAGGTAATATTTTCAGTCGTGTGTGTGTGTGTGTGTGTGTGTGTATGTGTGTGTGTGTGTGCCCATCTGTCTGGGCTATTACATTTGATTGGCTTCACTTCATTGTTGGTATACAGATACATCTTTATGATATCTGGGTCAAGTTTGAGTATCAAGGACAATGGGTCAAGTTCAAGGTCACAGCAATAAAAAGTGTCAAAATTTTTAGTGTTGTCTGCTAATATCACATGTTATGTTTGAGACAAGTAAATGGGGTCAAGGTCAAAATATAGGTCAAGGTCATATAAAGGTCAAGGTAATTTGAAGGTCAAATTTCTAGATTTTTGTAACTTTTTCATGTTTTAATAACTATTTGCATTTTAGTTACTATTTGTGTTTTAATGACTAATCTATCAATTAATCTATCTCAGGAATTAGCCAAATAAGGTGAATTAATTTATGGAATTTTAATTGTAAAAACCTTCATTGGTCTGGAGGCGGTGTAGAGGATGTGCGACTGATCACATTTGATCACATGAAACCGATATCATTAAGATATTTTTTCCAAAGACATTGACATTTGAGTGGCACAACTTAATTCTACCAACACAAGACCTAGATCACTACACATAAGATATTTTTTTCCTAAGACATTTTCATTTGAGTGAAACTATTGCAATGGAGGATACATCTGACAACACAGAAAACTGGTTTAAGAGTAAAATATTGGCTGAAAATTATGCAAAATATAGACCTCACTATGACCGGTCCATGTATGAGGATATTATTGCCTTTTGTAAGCAACAAGAAGGGTTTCAAACCCGTCTTGCCGTTGACGTTGGTGAGGTATTTTCTTCCTTAAGGATTCTTAAACGTTTAATTTTTTTCACTCCCAGTATTGCCACAGTACGGTAACCAAGGAAGAAAAAAGTTAATAAAATAAGATTAAAAGTTACATTATGTACTTATTTTCTGCTGAAAAAAATATTTCTGTACGTACAATTTGGAAATTTAAAGAGCATTAAAACTTTCGTTGCATCAGATACGAAAAGTTTCTTTCAAGAAACTCAACGTAAATTAGAATTGTAAGTTTGAACAAGATCAAATTTTATCAGATGACTTTTAAATTTTTAACTGTTATGGTTCATGTTTAAGGTTGCGGATCGGGCCAAAGCACTTTTCCAGTAGCTGAATATTTCGACAAAATATATGGGGTGGACATCAGCGAAGAACAGGTAGTTTGGACTATCTTGGATCTATCTTCAGCAAAGACTACGAAAATAAATTTATATGTTCTCTTAAAATAGACAATTCATATCCTTCAAGCTCTGTGTGCATGCGACTACCTGTTCGTCTGTTTTTCTCCAGCTAAAATGGGCCAAAGAGAACAACACGTATGACAACATAGAGTTTCGACAAGGTCTGGCTGAAGACCTGAGTTTCTTTGAGACGGGATCGGTTGATCTTGTTTTAGTGGGAACCGCTATTCACTGGTTTGACAAGAAAAAGTTCTTTGAAGAAGTGCGTAGAATTTTGAAGCCAACAACAGGTATCAACCCTTACTGCAAGATTCGTATTGCGTACCGGAGTGACGTATAAAAAGTGATGGTAACCGTGGTTAATTATGTTTAGGATGTACCCAAGGATGGGCAATTTACAAGTCCCATCTAGTGTGGGAGCAAAATGTTAAAGATGTGGCACAAAAACATTTCATAAAAGGGAACGTTATGATTTCCACGTTAAGTTGCTGCTCCTTACAACTTCTTGCCATTCTAGAAAGATAATAGAGTCGATCAACGTTCAATACAGAGAAATATTAGAATGCGGGGTTAAACTATTTTTCAGGCCACATTGCAGTGTACTTATACAATCCTGGAATTATTGATGACGAAATTGGAAGTTCTATGACCAAGAAGGTGATTATATTCATTCCACTCAGTGCTTCTTGAAATGATGGTTTTTCAGACTAAATTCACTAGTCACTGTTCATCCATAATTTGTTATATTGTAACTGTGGACTTTCCCGTGATAACTTACAAAATTGACCAAAGAGAGAATTTGGCAAATGCCTTTGATATGATCCATGTCAAACTTGCACGAAAAGTGACATGAATGAGTAAATTATTAATTATTTGTGGCGTATTTTCCATACAGTTCTTCCAGGAATTCTTAAAGGCAGAGAATTTATTCAAGATACGCTTTGGATCTTTTGCATTGGAACAGGAGGGGCTGATCCTTCCATTTGAGCAGGTGACCGCGTAAGTGTTTCTAAAACTGTTATGACAGCAGATTTTTTGGGAACTAGAATTATTGTCATCAGGCCACAATTTCATTTTATTTCAAGTGATGGCTACAAGGGTGCAACCCAAATGTTAAATGCCGACATCTGGTGTCGATATGCAATCAAATTATGGTTTGTCCATTGACAAAAATATTTGTATTAAATTTGGCGCAATATTAGTCCCAGTTTACCTAATTGAAGCTTTACCTAATAGAAAGATTAATTTTACAGAACAATTGAATACTGTACAGCTAGACTCAGCCGGTGTCAATTCAAATATCATTTAAACCGGTGATCACTGTTAAATATCGTATCATACATTGTCGCTCGGCTGACTGTAGCTTTTGAGCAACGCTAACCACTCTGTGATAAGTGTGATTAACAGTAAGAAAATAACGTTGCTTCATATTTGGACATAAGAAGAGGTAAATGACCGTTGTTTTTTATTTTTGAAGGTTAGAAAATGTAACACTGAAAAAGAAGATGACAATAAAGTCCTACATTGAGTTCCTTGGTACAACTTCTAACTTCAATTGCTCGATTGGCACAATATGGACACGAGAAAAAGCGTTGGAAAAGAAAAAGATATTTGAAAATACGTAAGTTGAAATGACTTCATCTATTAAAGAACCAACACTGAAAATGTCCTCTTAGGAATATGTAAGTTATTAAAAGGGATTTCAAAATACATTTTCCCACTAAATTATTCAATTAACCTTTGCTTCAAAAAGAGGGGGTACCATAATTAGAGGGAATACAGTATCTCACTCAAGTTCAAATGATAGGCGTATCCCCTCTGGATTGAATATGAATGGACAACAGTTGCAAATGATTGATGCCCATTCAGATCGATAACACAGGGATCAGAAAACTTGACTATAGTCCCTTACAAACATCAAATATTTCAAATGTTTTACAACAGAATGGAAGAGCTGTACAAGGACTGGTCAGAGAGAACGACGGATACTAATGAACCCATCATATCCGTGTCATTTCCAATATATCTACAGGTTGGAAGAATGAAAAGTATCAAGAAATAAAGCACTCACTTTAAATTCACTAAAATTCAGATTAATGCATCAAAGTCAACATTTGCCATTTACATTTAGAGAATTTATCGTAGTATTAATAACATAACATATGCCGCCTCGTCCGACATTTCAAAGTCTTTTCTTTCTGGACAATGGTAATTGTTATATATAAAAGATAACAATAAAAGATGAACATATCGCAATATGATGCAAAAAAGAATAGTATTTCGTTTATGTATCTGATTTCTCTTACCTGCAAGAACTCTACACGTATTCGCGGAATTTTTAAACACGTAACCAAAAATAAGCCGATTCTACTGCCATATGATGATGGCCATATTAGGCAGGGGACAACCAGTTCTGTGGTTGAATTTACCTTTGGAAAGAACTGTCCGGGCCAGAACAATGCATTGACATTTTAGTTTAAAGCTGAACGAAGAATTTCTCTAGAAAGCCGGGAACAAAAACAACATAGGAATCCGCATCTTTAACATATCAAGATGTTGAACTTACTTCGTTGCAACAATCCTAACTGTAATTGATCATAATAGAAGAGTCATTTAACGGAGGTTTTTCCTAATTCATGCCCTGCCTAATCTGCCTAATTTTCATTTCCTATTTCTAGGTACTTATGTAATTTTTGAATATTTCACTGTGACTAGAAATAGTAAATATACTATTAATTGATATTTAGTCACATAAATAGTTTCAATAATTTGGTTGTTACCAACATTTTGATTGGTACGTCACGTACCCGGCACTAAACAAGTTAGGCCCCAATTTTGTGTAAATAGATGCCCTCGACGCAGATGCCGAAAAATGAATTAAAAGGACAAATGGTCTTTGGAGGGTCTAGGGTGGGTCAAAGAGAATGTAAACAAATATGAATTATGACGTAATAAATTAAGGGGGCATGTGCCCCAATATGCTACGTCATAAAAAATGCACGCCCACCGGAAACGGAAATGAAGTCAAGAAACAAAATGGCATCTGAAGTTCGAATGAAAATCAATGAAAAAACTGAAAAATCAACTTTAAAGCATCCACAAGTCTATATAGCTGGAAAAACCACTCCAATAGAGTTTACCAAACCAAAATGCAACAAGTGTGACAAAGAATTCTCCACAAACAGCAGTTTAAATAGACATGTCCAGGTTCAACACACGAAGATGGTAATTCCATGTAAATATTGCTTCAAAACTTTCACAAGAACTGACAATCTGACCAAACACATCAGAAGAAGACATGATCCAAAAGCTAGACCAGTAAAAATTAGTCTTGAAGAATACAGATCTAGATGCAGAATTGAGACCCCAACAATATTGAAGATCCCCACAAGGTCCTACCAACTAGATCCATTTATGAAGAACAATTATATATACGAACAAAGCCTGAGTAGCACCCAGACCCTGTACGAATGGACACTGAAGAAAATTGATTTCACACCATGAAAATATCCAAGCCATACCCACTGAGCAGATTGTAAAGGTACAAATTGGCTTCTCCCTGGTTCTCCCTCTAGTTTGTGAACAGAGAATGCTTAATGCAACAGGTTAACATTGGATGTAATTTATTGCTGAAGTCTGTGGATCTTACAAGTGATACCAAAGGTCTCTATCCTGCTGCCTGGTCCCAAATCCTCTTCTCTTCTACTACTGCTACTTCTACTAGGGCTGGAGGTTTGTGCCTTATTTATGCAGAGACATGTGCAGGGGCAGATGTTTACTTTTTAATTGTTTAAGTGGATTTACTATATTTAGCTTTGCCAA
>JBCAUI010250968.1:0-16182 GCA_038406195.1 Haplosyllis anthogorgicola
GATTGATTGTAACAGTGACCATGTCATGCAATCATTTCCAGCACTGTGTTTATATTTTTGCTAGTGCATTGAGGTCTTAATCACCAACAGCAGGAGTCAGCATCTCCTAAGGAGGTATTCATAAATAGAAGGCAGTATCAATATTAGGTGAGCCACCAGCGACAAGTCAGGAATAACCGTCAGCTCGTTCTTATGCAGGAACAGCTACATTAGAGGTTTTTCCAAATTAGTGCTAAATTTAATTAGCCTAATTCGACTAACTAGGCTAAATAGGCAGACTAGCTACAATCTTTGGGGTAAACTATATTTGGTAATTTACTATATACAGTAAATTACTAAATTTAGTTTTTAACCAAATTTAGTTTTGAACCAAATTAAGTAAATTACCAAATTTAGTAGATTACCAAAGTGTATTTTTCCACATTTGTTACAGATTTACATTTGTAAAAATCTGTTGGGGTATATCAATCTAGTTCAGTACACACAATTTGTATCAGTTTTGAAGCATCTAGAACAAAGAGGAGGACATAAGAATTTCACACTGCACTTTTGATGTGCCATTGTTCCCAAACTGATATGAATTCTGTGTCCTGGTACAAGCAACATTTGATGCACTTGGCATACTGGGACCCCATTGCCTATTGGATAAGGTTCCAACAAAGATTTTATCATTTGTTGAGTTTGTCCTGCTTTAATATAATCTATGCATGACCAGGGCACAACACACAATAAGGATCAGTGGTTCTGCCCCATTTAATTATGTAACAATGAAGAGGTAACTGGTTATGCACCAGTTGTCACAGATGTCAACACTAAGCACATCATAGTCATTCAATCCATCAATCATCGCAAATAATTTTAAATAAAAGCTGTATCAATATGGGTTTTATACCAGTAAAATGTGAATCGATAACTCTCTCCAAGTGTTAGTATGATGTGTTTTAGTTGTGTAAATTCAATGTCAATGTTAACAACTGTTTCGGTAAAATCTTAGTAAAGTAGGATAATGGAAATTTTGTATTCTGATGATCAAAGAAATGTAATAAATTCGACTAAATATAAGTGTAACTTTGGACACACCATTAACAAGAAATTTCTTACAATGAACTCCTTTTCATAATATGTTGGAGACGGATATGTGAATATCAGCAGTACAAATGTTACGCTATGACTTTTGTTATGTGGTAAAATAGTGAATATCGGCAAGATACGAATAATTTAGTAGATTTTTTTTTGTAACACAAACAACAGTACCATGAATATTTGAAGATTATGATATGGCAAAATAAAAGCTTACTTATCGAAGGAGTGCTCGAGTCATTACCTGTAAATAATTAATTGAATCGCAGAGTATGTGATAATGGAAACCTGCATGTAATAAGTATTAGACCAATCACAACATGTAGAGAAAAAGAAAATCACAGACCGTGCATAAAAATTTAATTTGTCGATTTGCAAGTATTTTAACGTTGAAACGTCACATGACATCGTCACTAATTCAATTGACCACATATTCTTGCGATTCCACAAGTCTGTTTGACAGCAGGCGAGAGATCCACCCTGGATTTAAAACCCATGGGGACAGTCACACGAAGTCCAAAACAGGGGTAATCAGTGGCCCCACAGATGGACCCTGTTCCAACAAAAACTTTAAAAAAAAGTCTGTTTGCGTCGAGACTTGCAGCCAGGGTGATTGATCACACAATGAAACATGTCAACACATATTTTCGGTAAGTCTTCTCAATGTTTCCTACATAAGCCTTTGTTGACGTAGTCTGTAAACTATTATTATCCTGGATGAAATTAAACATCACTACCTAGGTCTACGAAGCAGAACGGCTTCTCAACGCTTTGGTGAGTTTTGACAACTACCTCCTGGAGAAGACGTATCAGACCACTGGTCATCCCACATTTCACCTTCAGGTGAATGTTCTCTGTCCATAGGATCAGGAGCTGAAGGCCTGTCCATGTGTATTTCAATTGGAGGTAATGACCTGACGCGAGAAACAGGCATTTCGGGTTTAAGTAGTCTGTTTTGTTCTACCAATTTAGGGTTTGGTCCTGATATATGTTCCAAAGATCTGGATAACGATGAATGTCCAGGTTTTAACAAGCCACCATCTGGATCATCATCAGGGTCGCCATCTCGTGGTGACTTAGGTATGCCAGGTAATAAAGGTTTCCTCTTCTCATTCCATGTCATGGTGGGCTCTCTTTCCATTGTCAGTCCATTTTTGCCCTTTTGTTGATGCCTGACAAAATTCAGGATTTCGTCCGCATCTGCTGGGTTTCTGGAAGGGCTGGGAGATCTGTCTGCGAGTGTTGAACGAGGCGAGAAGACTGATGAAGGTGATGTTGCAGGTTCGCTCATCGGGGAAAATGTTAAAGGTCTACAAGGAGATCTGGAAGGAGATCTTAACTTGTAATCCACCATTGTGTCTTCTCTTTCAAGTCGCATATCACGAGGAGGAGACCTTCTTGAACTCATGGCAAAATATATTTATGTGTCCCTTTGTATGCTGCACAATCCTTTTGTATCACTAAGTGTGTCGCCAATATATCATGTCAACTATATTAAATTTCCTCGTTTTTCATCGATTTTTTTGTAGTTCAGACTGTATGAATGTTCGCAAATGTTCGGCTCCTTGTTATTATAATTTGTGTGAATGTCCATGATAAGCACATATTAAATCCCACACAAATTGACATGGCTCTCACTGATTATAACTGGGTTTGTTTGTGATGTTTCCACAACAAGTGCAAAAAATTACTCGATTATTGATATCTTTAAAATAACAGCTTTCTCTTGTTTGCAGCTGCAGGTTTCAGTTCGAGTAGGCGGACTGAAGCAGTTCTCCTATACTGTCAATGTCTTAATCTATTGCGCACAAGGCGAACAATGTTTTTAGTTGTGAACTTTAAATTACCTTGCATGTAGATAACCTTGTTAGGTTCATGGCAATCACACAAAAGAACAACAAGGAATTAACCTTTCGATTTTGGCAAGGTACCATTCCATAGCAATTTCGTTTAAATTGATACGTTTAATGCTGCAAAAATTTACATCCACGTTGTGTTTTTCCATTAAGCATATTTAACATAACCACAAGAAGATATCTCTTCCTGTAATCATGTGATTTATTAGGTACTAATGGATACATGAATCATTAAATATAAATACACCTCATCTGTTTCGACCTGTCAATTCAGCAAGCGATGTTTTTCTTATTTGTTTTTTTTTATGCCTAATTAAACGCGGCTAAAGGAAATTTTTAAATGTTACCACATGTTCCAGCATAATTTGAGACAGACTTCATGGAAGACAGACTTCATAGATTTATTTAGTGAAATATTCATTATAGCCATTCTTCCTGAAGTGGTAATGAAATAAACGTTAATCTCACTGGGAAAGAAATGTGATGGTAATCGTTAGAATGTATTGATTAATATTCATGTCGATATGTTTTTCCGTTACAATTTTACTGTGCGGTATACAGGGCCGTCAGATTTCTAAATAGAACCATCGGATTTCCTATATTTTACATGCTTTCTCCAACCCTACAAGGCAGGCTATGGATTTCTAGACACACTTCGCATTACTAAGTATTGAGCGTGCTAAGGCTATGCCATCATTACAACCCTAACTACCACGCCTACATAAAATAAATTAAATTGATTTAAGTTCTTCAAGTTCAATGTTAATAACGTAAGAGGTTTTGACGTTAACAAAATTTATTGCCTATTTATATTGTAATGAGTATATCTACTGTTATCTACTTTTAAAGCATAAATTATGGATCCAAATTTGATCTTAACTTTGCGTAAATCTAAGTGTCGTGTCATATATAAATTTACACAATTCAAATACATTAAAACGTGCATTGAGCGAACTAAACGCTGTAAATGGGAAAAGAGGTAACCTAGTGGAGTACAGTTGCAGTTTGTTAAATGGCTACTGATTGCACACATGTCTGTGCTATATTGGATTAGTAACAACATTATTAATAATAGGACAATTTTCAAAACGTTTGTTATATCCTTTTATTCCGCGTGTTTGGCCCACAGTCACTTTCTTGATTCAGGTTACATGTTCTCCACTCAACGCCAGGATCCTCATTAATTTCGGTATCATCATTTGGCGTGATCAACAACTCATCACTCTTTGCTTCTTTCCTTCTTAACATTTTAGAAATCCTCTTGTGTTCAGCTTGTCTCTTCCCCTCGGTTCTCTGCTTTACAGCATCCATGTGTTGCTCGACAGACAACGTCCTTATTTTCGGAAGCTCTTTTACTTGATGCTAAACCAGGTGTCTCTCTTTCCTTTTTGTCTTCTGCACTCCTTTATGTCTTGTGACAGACCGTCCTTCCTGAGACAAAGTCTTCTGTCTTCTATGGCGTTCTTGTGTCTACTCTTGGTCTCATTCTCATAGCTAATTTGCTTCAACAGAAAATCGCTATCTCTGTTGTGAACTTTTTTCTTTAGGAGATAACGTGCATCCTCCTCCTTCACTGTATTCTTCTAATCTGAAAAGTATTGCATTGAAACGTTTATGTGTTGCGAATTGCTAATTAGTCTCATTTAATTGCGAAAACAATACAACAAACGCTGTGCTTTTTGTTTTAAGTAAATTTTGGATTCAATAGTTTTATAAACATACTAAAAATAATAACTCCCTGGCAAAACAAGACAAGAAAAGAAAAACTAAATTAATAAAGACTTTTTCTTTTAACTACATATGTAAGGCGGAAATGGTACTTGCCTGTTAAACAATAAATTGATGTTTTTATAATTCGTTCTATCGTTCAAGATACATTTGCCTGTGTGACAAATAAAAATTTATCTCTCACAAACAAAAATGTTTGTGACATTTTAGCCATGTGTCATCATGATGTCAGCTTACAAAATATCAGATTGTCCCTTAAAATTCTTGCTTGGTCATAATTTGAATAAAAGGTCAACACCATAGTTTTTAACTTTCTTTGATCCCAACTTACATTTTGAAGACTTGTTTAAAGCCGTTAAAGGTGTAATGGGCGATTTGCAAACATAAGTCCCGTCCATAATGAAGAATTTATGGCCTTTGAAAGTTAATATGTATGCGAGTCAAAAAACATGTTCGAATAAGAGCTTTTGTCGACTTTATTTAAAGTTAGACATTTAACAAAAGGTATCTTATCTTATATTCTATAAATGTTTTTATGTCATGATCATATACACAAACAGGTCATAAACGATATATTGCAGCAACCTTTAATTGGTGCTTGTCAGCCAGAAAACAAATATTACCATTTTCCTTTTTTACTTTGTGTTCTTTCAATGTGAAACGGATAAATTTTGAAACCAAGGTTGTATGGCAGCAGTATTCACAACTTCGTCACAATATCGAACATTTCAACGATGATTTTCAGTTTACTTTTTATTTCATTAGTCACAGTTGATATATTACAATGTGTCGGTCTTGGGTTTCAATTATGCAAGGTATGGGAAGTCAATGCAATAATGTTCTCAATTCCATTTCTTCATCGAAGCCAGTGCGACACCATCATAACCAAGAAAACTACACAAGTAGCAAGTCCCATGGGTAGGGTACTGGCACCGTTCTCCTCGGTTGTTGTAGGCGCTGCTGTTGTTGATGGAAGCGGATACTCACCCCGACTATTGTTGTTCGTTTTAATGTAGGGATCATTCTGCAATAGGGAGATCAAATAACAATTGAATAACAATTCGTCAGATCTGGACAGCGGTTATGAATTTTATTGACATACACATGTCCTCGTTTAGATATGCCAAAAGTAGAGGAGTTTCTTAATAGAAGAAAATTGCAGAATAATTCCATTTTTATAATTGAAAACTGCATGAAAGTGTAAACATAATGAGTGTAAATTTACCCATTGTGGACAGAAATAGGAATGAGGAAGCTCATAGTAGTTGGTAGGAATCTTAGTTGTTTTTTCCTGCACTGGCTTAAACTGAAACATTTAAAGTCATAAGCACTGAGAATCGTAAAGAAATTTTGTTCCCTCAGTGTTATCTCAAACCTAGACTTGTGTGGAGAAATCAAGACAATTTTTGTTCAAATAATATAAATTTATCATTTACACTGCATATTACAGGGTCGTGTTCCGGCACACGCCGGATGTAAAAAATACCCAGCCACGAGAATAGTTTATATTAGTGTTTCAACGTTGAGGCTTACCATACTTTCCCACAAGTTGAAAGCCATGATGCGATGGGCTCTCCAGCTGGGATGTAGACAGTCTGCAGAATAGTATCCCAGGTCAATGTCGTCAGTTCCTGGCTGTAATGGATACCATATAAACATAATTGCGATGTGTGATAACGTTTCAGTAATGTAATTGTGGTAATATTTAGCAAAGGGGAATGTTATCTTTGGACGACGTTCGGGAATAAAACATGCCTCTTTGTAGCTTCAGAAAAACCAGAAGAAGAAAATCATATCACTTCAGAACAACACAATTTCACGATGTACCTTTGTGCGCAATCATGCGAGAAAGGTAATCTGACATGCAAAACAGTAAGTGACTTTGTACTAACCAATGTTAGCGGATCGTTGTGAACTTGAAAAGGTTGCATCACCACAGTGAAGTCATTCCTCGTATCATAACGTCCGGTATCTACAATTTCTCTCATTTTTTCGTAGAACTGAATTTGTATGTTTCTCAAAGGCTCTCGGAAATTCTCATACAAAGCACATGGGCATATCAACCTAAACCATGCAGAAAGTGAAAGTACTAGGTACAATGCAAAAGAAAGTTAAGTTTAAATTTGTTCCCAAAGAGGCCTAAGAAACGTATGCCATTTAACGGTTTATCCCAGGCCCTAAAAATAATATCTACCATCCACTAGGACTACAATAGCCTCACAAATAACAAATGCGTAAATTGTAAAAATATGAGAGCCCTGCAGCTAGTTATTTACGTCATAACAAGGAGTCACAATTCATGCTAGAGAATTTTTCCCATCAAAATGCCCTTTTAGCTTACTCCGTTTCACCATTTTCAAATTGTTTACTGTTTCTTACCTTTGAATATAATCACAAGACATATCTTGTGACATGAGGCGCATTGGACTTATGTCATATGTCGGTACCACCTGCACCAACATCTTGGGTATTTTCTCGTGCGCCAGATCCAACGCTTGTTGAACATAGTTTACGTAGTTGTCCACATTGTAGTAATACTGCAAAGTAAAGAACATCCATTTTCTCCAATATTCATTTCACTCTTTTATGTGTTATACCTACAGATCCACGACTATGATTTACTATCGCCTTAAATAGAACACTAATCCAGCTAAGGAACAATGTCTCTCAACTCGATATCAAATTTCGTTAAATGCGAATTCAGTTCAAGAGACTTACTCACATTATCTTCACAGTGATTACACAGATCGTTCCTCCCTATCATTATCGTAAGAAGTTTCCACTCTGTGCCCCAAGCGTTTGTGTATTTCTCCTGCAGCTCAGCTATTATTCGTTCTATTTGAGTTGGAAGCAGCCTAGAACAAAAAAGCCAGAGGGCTTACAGGACAGCTGCGTTTTCAAGTTGTAGAATTGGTCTTAGTAGTAAGGAGTCTGGAAACAGACTGAAGGGTATATTGGGAAAAATCCCCTTTTTCCCTATTGGTATTGTACACTGGTAAAGTATACCTAGTTTACTGATATACTTGGTATACCGTCCGACATATTTAGTATACCATCTGATCTGCTAAGTATATTGGATGGGATACCTGGTATTTCAAATATATCAGATGGCATGTGGTAAACTAAGTATGTATCAGATGGTCGGTATGTCAGCCAATATACTTTAGTATATTGAAGTTTCGCGAGAAAGAATGGATGTGTGTGTGCGTGTACGTGTGCGTGAATAGAAAATATCAATAAATTTCTGTCTAAAACTGCGACTAGATTTTTTTGTAATCAAATACATTGTAAAAGAACATACAGAGCAACAGAATTTGGAATAGCTAAATTTAGTCCTGCAGATTCTTGATCCCAGGGTCCTGTACCAGTCGAATATCCCCTTAGATTTGGATTATACTTCCTCAAAATATCTAAAAGAAGAAGACAAAAATGATCAACCCATTGTACAAAGTGATATAATAGTATTTTAACAGTACTTAACACACGCAGTCATACTGTGAAATGTACGACATCTGAATATCTAGCTTATGAAATACACTGCACAAGAAACCGTATTTGCTTAAGTATGAAGTGTACTACACATACTGGGCAACGTAAGAGTACCGTCCTCAATTGTAGATTCTCCACCAATGCTGCGGAAAAAGAAAAAGGTAAATCGGTTTGTTATTAAACCTGTTGCATTTTTCAACATGTCGATATTTAGCTTTGGAGGAACTGCAAACAAAAAACTGTAAGCAATGTTGTGCTTCTTTTAGTTTCCATTCACTGGAAATTTAAGAGATTTCATAACGAAAGAAGATGTAATTCACGTGCAGAGCAATTGAAATTAACGGTACGCTCATGTCTGTGTTAAAAATAGCACAACTGAATTTCTCCGGAGTTGAAATTAATTGTGATGAAGATATTATGTAATAAGATTGTGACAACTTAATACCTCCATGACTTTCCTCGTTGTTCTATCGCCGTTCCAGGTCCGGTCAATGCGTCAATTCCTTGTCCAGCCTACACCAGAGGACGTGAAAACTTTGTCAGAGTAAGGTTAGATCATAATGGTTTGCGTATACTGTACTTGTTTTAAACTTACATTGTTTACATTGTATCTGTAGCGGGTTAGTTTGCAGAAAGTTTGATACGAAATTTAGTTGTCAGGTCCGACCGTTCGATCATATAATGATAGCGTTGCAAATGTGAGTATGAGACATTAGTCACTTACCGTAATAGAATCTCCAGCCGCGGCGATGATACTAATATCAGCGGGAGTCAGTTGATGCACTACAAACATTTATGTTTAGGATTGTGCAATTACAAAAAATGCCTCGAAAATTGACTTATCACAGTTCACAATCAAATTTAGAAGAAAAGGAAAAAAGATTTATAATGTCTTTTAGTTTCATCGTTTTGAAGCAGTAGAACTGTACATCGAGCTTTAGTGCTGTGCGGTACCACAGCGTAGAATTCCGTTATTCACAAACGTTCTCAAATTCAAAACTTGGATGCTCTTAAATCTCACGAACAATTTCTTCACATACTAGTATCCTACCTGTGGGAGGACCGCCGCTGGTTTTGGGAATTAAGTCGCAATTAAAATTGTCCGGATGAAATAGTTCATCAAAGTTTTGGAATGAAGATGATGTCTTTGCCTCCTCCTCGCTCAACTCTGTCTGTGCAAGCTTCTTCACAGCACTAACTGCGTCACTCATAGACAATTCTAAAGTGAAAGTGGAAGACAAAGAGGCTAAACAATGTAGCTTGGTACCACATTCGTGCCGATGCAAATCTGATATATCCAAAAGAAATTGCAGAAATTAACAGTGGTAAAGTGTATACGTCACGCGTTGAGAAAATTTAAAACTAACGTTAAGAAATCGAAAGTATGAAAAACCAAATGATCATTTACTTGCATGCCGTAGTGGTGGTGGTAAAGCTGCATGAACACTTCTCTTTTTAACTTGTCGTTTTCCCGAAGAACTAACATCTGGTTGTGACAACCATCTCGAGCCAGGGCGATTCTCATTCGTTTGTATGTAAGTTTCATTCTGCGGAACAGATGAATTTTATAAGGATATCGTGTAAACTGTTACACTTTTGTAAATAATTTGAATATTGCTGTAATGTTATGGGTTTTTTTTAAATTTGAGTACTAAGAGGTTTGAATCACTTGCAAAATTATTCTTTTGTACTCACTGATGGACAGTAGTAAGTGTGAGGTGCCAAGTCATACAAATTAGAAGGAATCGACATATTCTTCTCTCCAACTGGTTGAAACTAGAACGAAAGTGATTTTTGCCACTGTACAGCAACTCACTCAGTGCATTGGTGCAATACAAATACATTTTCTTTGTGCTTGTCATAGCAAGAAATTCCGGTCAATTCTAGAGAGAAGTATCGCAAGAACGCAGTAAATCTGCATACAAGTGTTGACTCGATGAGAGGCCATGTACACACCTCATGCTTTATTAACGTTTCAAATCGAAATCAAAGTAATGCAGATCAATATTTTTAATAGAACATTATTCTTTGTCAATTTAGTTGCAGTGTGACACTGAGTTTATAACCTAGATAAAACTAAGGAAGACAAATTACCATAGTTTTCCACAATTCAAAGGCCAAGATTCGATGCCCTCTCCAACTGGGATGAACGCAGTCCGCAGAAAAGAAATCCTTGTCTAACTCAATTGAACCTGGCTGTAATATTCAAAATCATTGTTAATTGTTTGAGAAAAGTCGCTTATTTTCTGTCGTAAAGGTAACATGTGGAACGTTATAATATTGTGGGCATTTTGGAACATTTTGTAGAAACATGTACGAAGATGCTAAACTGAATTTTTAATAATCATCTGACAAGACATTATGTGATAAAAAATTACCAAATACAAAGGATTCATATCGACAAGCATTGTCTGTAGGACCACAGTGAAATCATCTCTTGTATCATATCTTCCCGAATCAACCAGTTCACTTAGTTCCATAAAATACTGATACTGAACGTCTCTCAACGGTCCTCTGAACTCTTCAAATATTGGGCACGGACAAGCAAGTCTGGAAATATAAAATGTTTGTAAGACCGATGTTTGCTTGTTTCTAACAACTCTTTAGTATTCTTGCAGTATATGAACAACGATTTCTTTATGGAAGGGAAACAAATACAAAGAAAATTTATTTGGGAACAGTAGAATTACCGCTGTGTTTTTATGGGCATTAAACTATTTTGTACCGAAGTAGTAGTGATCCGTAATTCCTTAAAATGCAAAGTGTAAGCATACTCACATGTGCAAAAAGTCACAAGTCATGTCCTTGGAAAGGAATCTAAGTGGACTCAAATCAAAGGTAGGAACAACCTGCACCAGCATTTTGGGTACTTCGTCATGCAGAATGTCCAGCGCTGTCCTCAGATTTGCCATGTAGGATCTTTGATTATGGAATGTCTAATTAAAACAAAGTGAGTATATTGCTTAAATTCAACTATTTTAGTTTATTAGTTCAGGAAGACTGGAGGGTACTCCCATGTTTAATACACTTAGATAGTCACTGATAGCACATAACCGCTTTTCCGCTGAAAAACCACTAATAAAAGACTATCGCAAAAGTCCAACAGGGTGTAACCTGGCTAACACCTTATACGAGTATTTAATGCAGCTGCCCCAAAGGCTCTGGACTCTCACAAAACAAATACAAAAGCTCAACAGGCTCCATCAAAAACTAACTCCTAACTGAAACTGTAACAAGAAACTGCCACATTATATAACCGAGAATAGAACGAGTTGAGGGATCGCCGGAGAATAATAACAGAAAGGCAATAGTTTATTTTACAAAGAAGGTCAATGACGATAAAAGATACCTCATCGTTGCAATGAGCGCACAGGTCGTTAGCTCCTATCAGGATCGTAAACAATTTCCAGCCGTTTTCAAAGTCATATTCCTCGGGCTCGCCTTTCATTCTTTCTATCAAGTAACGAACTTGTGTCTGAATGTCCCTGGAATAAGAAAAAAGTTGGCATAAGATCTTAATATCATTGCTCTTTGCGTTTTTGTTCTTTAGTTATGTTTGAGATAAATGTTACTCTGACCCATTTCCTCCTTAAAATGGCCATTCTGGCTTTCAGAGACATGTACAGTCCATAAATCTGTAAGCATTTACGGGTGCTATTGCACAGACAGACCTACATTAGTGCAATAATTTGGCATTATCAAACAGAAATGTATAGGGAATAACAAAGTCTAATTAATTGGACAGTGACACGAAACCTGAAATAGTACGCTGTCCATTCCAGATTTCCGGGAGGGAGGGCGGAGCATCGTTCTTTTTATGTATGTTTAAATATGGTTTTTTTCATCTTTAATACTATAATCAGACATCATTATATTTATTAGACAAGTGACTAGAAAGAGAGGTTATCCTTACGAGACTACAGCACCGGACCACGCCATGTTGAGTTTCGCATTGTCAGTCCACCAGTCTCCGAATCTCAGTGACGCCCCCTTCAGATCAGGGTTGTACTGCTTCAACAAGTCTTTAAAATAGATAAAAAAATTGTAAATATCAAAGTTAAAGGGATTCTGTAATTTAATTATTAATGAAAACTCAAAGTGCAGTATTAATTTGAGACGTATTATCAGTGAACCAGGTTCACTGTTAAACATAGCACGAATGGGTAAGATCTTTAATGAATAGTAGACTTTTCAGGACTGACTTTATTGGATTTAAAAGTGCACTCCAGAGTCAATCATGCGACAACAATATCATGCTGCAATCTTGTATAACATAAAGTTATTAGACATAAAGTATCTCACTTGCTACAGTCAAGTATCCTGTATCTAACGATGCATTGCCATCGCCCCCAATGCTGAAATGGTAATTTATTATGGATGCTATTTATTCGTTTTACATCAATTATAATCAAATGAGATAATCTGATCTACTCATAAATTTCAGAAAAGTAAATACTTACGACCATGATCTGCCTCTTTGGTTAATAGATGTCACACCAACTTGGTCAGCACCGATTCCACTGCCAGCCTAAAATACAGCCGAAAATTGTAAATAGGAAGTTCGTTTTACGTTTCCATTGGCTATCTCAACGTTAGGTTTTGGTGAATATTACGAATATTCCTGCAGTTAAACATTTTGCTGATAAGCCGAATGTTAGCGATTTATTTTAACTTACTGTTATGGAATCACCAGCAGCAGCTATTATATCTATATCAGCGGCAGTTAAACTGTGTACCGTCACTGTCATAAAATAAAATTTAATGTAAAGAAGTTACGTTATTGACGATTAAAACTATTCTGTTTTCGAAACTTCAAAAATAGCGTTTCCAATTTTGACACTGCAATGTTGAAAACTGTATCATTGAGTTTATAAATCTGATAGTTTGATTATTTTCAAAAAGGTAAGATTGCTCGGGTAGGAGAACTGTATTTTAAAACTATTAAAATTTGCTTTGTTCGAATGACTTACAACTTTGGGGCTAATTTTGGTAAATATTACATTGTCGTAACAGCCAAAAGTATATTTTCTGTTTAACTGCTGAAAGACTTCGATACTTACAAGTTCTATTTGGATCCCTCCTGTATGTCGGGCAACTAAAATTTTCAGGATGAAACTAAAATAAACAAATGATATAAGATAATGAGTAATTGTATGTTTAATTCACTTATAATTTTACATTGTATATCAAGTTCATTGTGATCTTTCAGCCCAGCAGATCGTGAAATTACTGTTAAAAGTTAAGCATCCCCCAACAATTGAATTTCATGCTGAGCTCATTCAATTCAATTGATGTGGGGCGCTAAACTTTTGATATCTGATTATAAAATGATATCGCCAAATTAAACTGAAAGAAATTGTTACCAAATCGTCGTAGTTTTGGAATGATGACTCTATTGGTTCAGTTTCAGGTTCGTCCTTCAAAAATGTTTTCAGAGCTTCAATGGCATTACCCATCGACATAACTGCAACAAAAATAGACAGGTATTGTTATTTCTTATCAGCGTTAGATCTGTGTTAAAATAGAACTAAGGTCTCAAAGAAATCAATCTATGAATATGTCTGCTGTACTTGTACCTGTCTTTGGAGTACGTATTTCATTGGGTGCAAAATAATTAGTAGCAACATCTGGAACATAATCTGCACTTGCTGGTGGCTGGTAACCACTGTTGTTGGCAGTAGCAATATATGGATTGACCTACAAAACAGGATATAGACCTATTTCAAATAATTCGTAACAGTTTCCGTTTCACTGATAATAAACTGAAAGATTATTACAGTTTTAAACATTATTCACTCAAGTAGCAAGTCTCTTAAAATGTAAAGGAAAACTTATTCGTCTACTAACTAAATCGGGGCAGTAGTACTCGTGTTCCTGTTCGTAAAAATTTCCGTCCACCCATTCAATTGTTCTTTGTTTAGAACCAACTGGTTGAAACTGCAAATACATCAAAATGTTTAACAAACTGCTAAAATTACATACGTTATATGTATTACATGTGTTACATTATTACACATTGTACGCTCAGTTATCTATGTACATTAATAATTTCTGCTTACCATAGTTTCCCACAGTTTGAAGGCCAATATCCGGTGTCCCCTCCAACTTGGGTGAAAACAATCTATTGCAAAAAATCCAAAGTCTACCAGGCCAGTATCAGGCTGGAATGTAAAAGAAAACTTTAGAGGATTTAATACATAGCGAAGTCAATTCCACTTGTAGTAAGTTCCCGTTAAAGCATTATTATAAATAACAGAAAGTTATTTAAATTTAAATAGAAAAGAACCATAACGTTTTGCTTAATTTCACCGCAGTGGTGTGCGCAACTTACGAGAGTCAAAGGTGACATTTCCAGGAGGAAAGGCTGTAATACAACTGTGAAGTCCTCTCTCTCGTACCTTCCGGTGTCTACTATATTCCTAATGACGTCGTAATATCCCCGCTGGTATCCAGCTAGGGGATTACGGAACTCTTGATACACTGCACAAGGACAGGCTAATCTAAAAACGAAATGCGGATACAATGTTAGAGGAAAACCATATCATGAAATTACTATGAAAAGTTTAAGGCCCCACAACCATTAGGCTAAATGTCCCTGAGAAAAAGGAACACTCGGCAAAAATTGTATGAATTTGACCTTTAATAGTAACCACAAACCATTTTACCTAACACACGAATGTTTATTTAACTGCGCATTGTGCACAGTTACATAAATAGAAGGTATGGTGACGTTGTTCCTTACTTATGGAGAAAATCACAGGATTGTCCGGATGAGATGTTCCTGATCGGAGAAATGTCAAACATGGGAACAAACTGAACCATCATTCGCGGAACCTCATCTCGCAGTTTGTTCAGGGCCAATTCAAGATTCAGTCTGTAGGCGATTGGGTCAAAAACTATCTGCAATTAGAATATAACATCTCATTTTGTGCTTCAGAACTTATAGTCAAATTATTTTTGTTTCTGATAACATTATCTAGAGGCTCCCATCCTTATAGACAACACCCTGTTCACACACAGTCATATCCACACGAATACAGTGTTGGATTTTTTTTACTTATTTCACCTACTCGATGGGACACATCAGGTAGATAAGACACATTAAGCGGGACTTTATGACCATGACTAATTTTAGTTTCATTACTAGATTTAGACTTCTAGTCCTTTTCAAGACATTATTATTAGTCATGTACCAAAAATAGTATAAATTTCCCTATCCAATCTGCCAAATCTGCCTAATCAACCGAATCTAAATAAAATTTCCATTGACCTAAACTTAAGCCAGAGGAATATAAAAGAAATTATCGTCATTTCGTATTCTTATTCAGGATTACAAATTTACGTTGACTGTTTCCTCTGCTTGAACTCACATGA
Source organism: Haplosyllis anthogorgicola (assembly GCA_038406195.1). Classification (NCBI taxonomy): domain Eukaryota; kingdom Metazoa; phylum Annelida; class Polychaeta; order Phyllodocida; family Syllidae; genus Haplosyllis; species Haplosyllis anthogorgicola. The sequence continues at coordinate 15,528 of JBCAUI010250968.1, forward strand.
TCTTCGCATGACGCACACATGTCATTTCCTCCTATCAAGATTGTAAGAAGCTTCCAATCATGGGTCATATTATAGTCCGGATTGTCGTTTAGTTCTTTAATCAATCTATCCACCTGAACCGGGATATCTCTACAAATTAGTGATTAACAGAATGAAACTTGTCAATTCGTTGCTTTTTATTGAACGCAAGAAAAAAGTCAAAGGCGCAATATTAACAAACTTAAACCGATGTGTTACATTTATCCGGTAAATAGACTATTTACACATGATTGATTAATAGTATTAGATTGAGGAGGACCCTCTGCATTGTGGGAAATTTTTTTTCATAGATTTCAGTGATTTGCTTTAAGACTTGTGTGCTTTTGAGTTAAATGTAGATTAGTTTCAGCTTACGCGGACACAGCACCGGGTACAGCAAAGTTCAACACCGAATTATCATCATCCCAGTCTCCTCTTCCTGTTGAATATCCCTTCAAATCTGGATTGTACTTTTTTAAGATGTCTGTAAGTTTAAAACAATATGTTCCAGTTGCATCCCAAGTTATTTATTGATGTCACGCGGTTGATATTCTTTGCCGTGAGGCGTGTGATATTTTAGCGCAATAGAACACTCAAACACCAATTATGCTTGTGGGATGTATTCTTTTATTAGACT
>JBCAUI010251079.1:0-30319 GCA_038406195.1 Haplosyllis anthogorgicola
CAAGGCAGAGAAGTCATGACACCTATATTGGCCAATTTAGACCAATATCTGGTGTGCAGAAACGTTACCAGTGAAGGTGTGTGAATAATATATTTTCAAAATTAATCCAGGGTGAACTTCATTTTAAATAAACTGTTAAGAATACGTACAACCTAATAAAAATAAATAATGTATCCTGTTTTTTGTTACCTTTATTAAAGTATATAAATATATATTATCGAAACACGTAACGGTCAGTAAGTGGTCGAGTCATTTAATCGCATTCCCTTGCATTTGTCAACATCACTACACAGCAATCGTCACTCTTCAATTTTTCTGCGAACTCACAGATGCTCCATTCATCATTTTTTACATCCGTATTTGGCATTCTTGCTACAGTCAAACTTGCTTTGAACGGTAACTGCTTTGAACGGTCACCTGTCTTAAACGGCCAGTTTTGGTTGCAAATTCTTGTATTTCATGTTTATTTACGGTCACCCTGGTATACAGCCACTAAATTGGGTAATTTACAGCCATTCTGCAGTTATTTTCCTAACTTTTACGTTGATTTGTGGGACACTTTTAAAACGTTTTGTAGCATTTCTTACCAAATTAAGGAGAAATAATTTATAATGTATACAAAATCTTCTAAATGTATAAGTTTGTCTCCAAATTGATAATTGTTTATATTTTTCATGTAAATTTATCCTGTAGTTACAATCCCAACGTAACCTACATTGCTATTCAAAACATTATATATGTATGATATCAATCTAATAGCAAAATATTAGTAGAATAGTGGTAACCATCCGCCATGACACTTCTCCTTTGTAAGGTTACTTGTGTTTTACGGCCACTTTTCATTGTAAAATTTAGTGACCGTTCAAAGCAGGTCCTACTGTATATTCGTTTGAGGTACAATTTGGCCATAGTTCGTTACTTTCTTACAAACAATGAAATTGATACGCTGGAATTATCTTCCACAACCAACTAGAAATCAATTACTCTACCCTTTCTTTCCCAGTCACCATATCGTGTTGGCTCAGGCCCCTTTGGTCCTCCGATTTCACCAGTCTTTGGGTTCGTGTCATTAGGAAAGGGTGCATATGGATCAATGTCTTTTTGTGGTTCCATAGCTTCATCCTTGCCTGTCCATTTATCGTCTAAACGGCCAATTGGCGTCTTTGCTTTCTTCAAATCTTGGGCATCAACATCTTTCGTGTCTTCTTTGTCCGTACTGTGGAGTCTTTGGCTCACCAGGCAGACTCTCATAGTTTGAGAATTGGTATCTGCAATAGAAAATTTAAACTAAAATGAGTTAAAGGGTAAGGTATTTTCAATCTTCCAGGCAGGAACATACATGTACAGACCCGTTATGGGTCTGTACATGTATGTTCGTGTCCCGGTGCACGATACCAAAATGAAGTTTCTTGGTCAAGCAGTTCTAAAGTTACAGCTTGTACTGACACAGCGATAGGAATACTTAGATTTATGGTTGCGTGAAATTTATTTTCGCAATCGAAGCCTGTGATATGGATGATCATCGTCCAGGTGACTCCCGAATTTAGCACTAATTCCCAGAGCAGTTATTTATGGATGAAGCTGATTTTCTTACCTGAACATTTGCATAAACTTCCTATACCATCACTGATTCTGACTGAGGCTCTTAGTACTTTCAACATGTTGAACATGTTGAGAATTTGTCTAATTTGTCTTTTTTAATTTGTATGACTTTTGTAAGAAGTGTTTCTCTTACATAAAACCATTTACAATGACGCATATGAAAAAATGACAATTGTTAGCATGCCCTTTACCGGCCATCACACAACGTATCAGACTAAATGTAATCAAAGTAACTTTATAAGTAGTATGGTAACTAAACTGAACTGTGTAGTAAATCAATTCGCCCAGATAATGGAATTGCTTTTTATAATAAAGCTGCGACATGGAATTCAAAGATAAAATAAGCCAATCAGAGAGAAGCTTCATGTTAACTGCGTCTGGGGTCCTTTATTATCGCCCAGAATTTAGAAAACATGAGGTTGGAAAAGTGTTATTTTTGTTCCTCAACAGTTTATCCTGGGCATGGAATTCAGTTTGTCAGAAATGATAACAAGGTACAGTTAGTCTTCGTCACTCTGTAGGATAAGTTTGGACGTTGAGACATTGTTATTAAGTAAAAGGGAAGGGTGAAAGTAGATCTAGACTACATCACAAACTTGCAGATCTGTTTACTTTTCGCAGGTATTCCGGTTTTGTCGATCCAAATGCCACAAGGCCTTCAAAAAGAAGAGAAATCCAAGGAAGGTACGATGGACCAAATCTTTCAGGAAAGCGGCCGGAAAAGAACTGACAGTAGATCCAGCGTTTGAATTTGAGAAAAGACGACACGTTCCAGTTAAATATGACAGAGAACTGTGGAACAGAACAGGTGGGGTTGTTTTTGCACAGGCGTCTAAGTAGCATTGCAAAACCGTCCAATCCCACTATTTCCCTATATCCCCAAGGTAGTTCCGACGCCTATGTGTTTTTGCCATGGTAGACTAGAGTTTGCACTCAGCAGTGTACAGTAGGACCTCTTTTGAACGACACCCAACTTTTGCTTCCCAAAAAGTACAGTTAAAAGGTCAGATAAAGAAAAAAAAAGCGTCAGATAAGAGAGAGAGGGTGTGGCTCAAAACAGAAGTCGCCCAAAAGAGGTCCTACTATAGTAGAACTTGTCTTACATCCTGTCTTAAACGTCATCGTGTCCTTTTACGACAATTTTCACTGGTGTTGAAACTAGTTTAAATGACCCTGTCTTATGCGACACTTTTCGGAGGGAAAAGTTTAGTGTCGCTTATGTTTAGCAGTAACTTATTCTTCCGTTAATATGTTTCTAGATATTACACGACTTTCTTATTCATATTTCGAACATTGTGTCATTTCAAACGTTTGTATTTTTACCATAAATTTACTATGGAACAATCTCTTTACATTTCAGTACATGCAATGAAAAGGGTGGAGGAAATTAAAGTTAAGAGACAGAACCAATTTATTATGAATAGGCAAGTAATCTCGGATATTTCTTTACATCTGCTGAAGGCATTTGCCAATGAGGAATTGGCGGCCTTGGTTTTAACAGCACGAAGACCTCAGTTTAAAAAAAATAAATAAATTGCAAAAAAAAACAAAACACGAAAATTTTTTAATATTTTACTTGTTCCTGCAGATTAAAGAAAGGAAAAGAATTGCGTGATGCTGATGCTATTAAGGAAGTCAAGAAGAATATCCATCTCATCAAATCTCCAGCAGGTAAGAGATTTGTGCCAATACATGTACGTGTACACGTACAGTAACAATTGCATTAGACTAGTTATTGATAAACAAATGCGTCACTGCAAGGAAGCTGCTTCCACTTTTTATTAAACACTATCTGAACACCCGATGCTTTATATTTCAGCTCGGGCAGCTAAACTGGAAAAGAAACTTGTTCAAGTTGTGGAAGAAGCCGACGAAGAAATGGAAGAGACAGGATCGTGATTGCTGGGAACTGGACATGCGAAATAATCGTTGGACATTAATATATATGATACATACCGTAAATGTCGAAAACGCGGTGCATACCCTATCTGTAGTGCACCTCATTTTCAGCTGATTTACGGAACATTTTAAACAGATTTACGAAGCTTTTAGTCTAAATACTTTTTGTCAGTGACATGATGTAAAATTTTGCAATTTGTGCTCCTCAATATGAGACAAAGGTACTGATTGCAGGCATATAAGTAGGGCCGTAGAGTTTTCAAGGCCCAATATCTACCTGCACGGGACTATTAAATTACAATGGGAATTCGATATCATCATGACGGCAAATATGGTCAGGGGAGTTTGTAAATAAGGTGCATTGTTTGTAGTGTGCCACATTTGCAACTTTTACAGTATGTATGCACCAGGTGGTCCGGTATTCAAACATCTTATTTTATGCATCGGGCGTGAACTTTCCAAGTGTGGAGAAAAGTCGAAATTGGGATTGATTCCGAGAGCGGAGATATGTAAATCAGGCCAAAAATTTAGAAATGGAATATTAATGTTTGTCTGTTTCTTGACTTTGCCTTATTGAACATGTGATCGTTGTGTGGGATACTAAAAAGTAGAAAATAAAAACAGCAAATAATAATGTGAACAACTTTATTTTCGTTTTGTAATTCGTTTTGTGACATGTCGATAACATAACTGCATTCCTTGAATGCAATAAAACAAAGACAATAATAATACAGTATGATAATGCCTTATCACATCAGTGATTTGGCAACGATAATATTTTCTTCCACATACATGTATTTTCATCTACTACTTTTCTTTTTATAAACTCGTCATGCAGATTTTCTGCTCGTTTTAATACGAATATATACATATATTTCATTACTATTGGCACATACACCAGGTATTTTTCTGCTATATTTTTGGCTTGTTTAATAATAATGCTACAAGGAACTTTGCGTTGCATATTTGGCAAAACTGTTAGGAATATTTTCATGTAACACTGCAAAAACGATGTCTAAGAAAGTATAAAATAAATCGCCTAGCTTCACCAAACTACATATCGATGCAAATAATGATTTATTCTTAGTACAGAATTGTTTTAGTTACCTTCAGATCAGATTTAGATTGAAATTATTTTTCTTATGATTGTCGATCAAAGAATTGTCCATTAGAGTACATGTAGCAAGAACACAACTATTACTAACTGGCTACATACACACACCGATACAAATTGAAAGCCAAAGCGTATGATGAAGAAATTAAACTTTCGTCCACTTCTGATTTTAATCTTATGGGATATACTTTACTATGGCACAAAATAGGGACTAAATATCTAAATCTGCTCTTACGCTTACAAATACTGCACTGTTGTCAATTTCCTGAGTTTAAAAAGATTGTCATAGTAAACTGTAATACCAAGGCAACATAGTAAGAGGTGCATTCGTCATTAAATACTTAAAATACCGAATAGATACCTGCCACAGGCTGGCAATTATATATAATAGGCCAATGCAATAAGGCTTTTAAATTTCAAGAAACGTTGCACTGAACAAATAACCTTGACTTCTTACAAGCACCAAGATAATTTCTTTCCTAAATAAACCAGTTAAAAGCATTTGCTACTTTTTCGCGATTGAAAATATAAAACTGAACAAAATAGTTGCAACAACATTAGTGAAGCAATAACTGGTCCTAAACGAACACTTGAACGTCAGAAGTATAATAAACTTGTAATAAAACGAGTAAAACAAAGTTACCACTAACAAAACCTACTAAAACTAAGTCCTCATTTACCATATTGAACTTGACTTTGGGTACAGGTACGAATGTTTGGCCATACAAGGGACACGGTATAGCAGGTAGAAAGCATTCCTGTTAATGTCAATTGGCACTCACGTGTTTAATGAGAAAACTGCACAAAAATATTTTCGTGTGAAGATTTTCACAACAATGTGGTCAAATTCAAATGTATTATGTGGTTAGCTACATATTTTGTCTTGCTCAATTAAAACTTGCAGCAGTACTTATAAATTTGTTCTTTTTTAAACCAAAGTGTATCCAGACATGCACATGTACATGGATTACGGAACAACCTCTTAAAACTTTCCTGCGACATTGACATTTACAAAGTATAAAAGTTTGCTCTTTTGAAAATATTTAAGTCTTCTGCCCATAAAGGAGATGATTGGAGTCGACAGTCACTGATGGATGGACTATTTACATAAGTAACACATAAAATTCTTTGGCAAGACACATCAAGGTATACAGAACATTTCATATTGGTGGGACCATATAACACTGGATTTGTACAGACAAACAGGACATTACCGAAGTGGAAAACTGAAATATGAAGCACAATGACGTTTAACACAAAGTATCCAAAATGTTCCTGAATACCTAAAAGCGTCCATTAAATGCTTTACAATGCGAGCCTCTTCACTGACAAGATTTGCAAAACTTGTGCCTCATAATCGGTTCAATTCCTTCTGATTTAGACACAATGGAACTTGATAAATGACCAGTAAATAGTCTCCTTTTCTCAGGAAAACAAAATTATATTAAGAGTTTGTTTTTTAAACTTAATGCATGACTTGGTAATTATTAGCGCTATGTACAAAATCTACAACTACATATCAATATTTGTCATAAACAAAAGAACTGACTTTCAGTACCTGCACTTTGCACTCACTGTTTTCGATTATGACAAATCAATAACATAGAAATTGACTGAAGACTCATGCAACCAAAGCACAAACTTCTTGAACCTTGGCACAAGAAAGTTTCAGGTACTTCCATTTAGTCAATTTGTAAGAGACTAAATTACTAGGATCAAGGAGTTAGAAGCACACCTCACGTGGATTACTACTGTAAAAGTAACTGGTAAATAGTACTGGTAAATCAGTTCTTTTATTCATCGGCATATGGCACCTTTATGGATTTTTTACAACTACCAACCATTGTATATTGTTTTCTTACCACAATCATTGTATATCAATTAACAAGTCTTCATACGTGGATACAGGTACCGCACATTACAGCTAACCATCTTTATCTTGGCAGCCTGTGTAAAGTTGCCACAAAGGAAACACTGGCACAATACAGACTGTAAAATCTATAACAATCAGCATATTCAGCTACATAACATTTAGTGTTAGTAAATATATATGTGTCGTAAATACAGTTTCTGAATATTGTATCATGAATGCTAAGCTAATGCTTTTTTGGTAGTTCATGAGAGTAAGTGACAACTATTGGAATCTACTTTGAACCAAAGTGACAAAAGATTAACTTTTGGAATGATGTTCAAGACTAGAAAAGAACTTGCGTTATTTCATTCATATTTTATTCTCTCCGAAGATGAAACTGGAATGAACCTGGTCGACTAGATTGCGAAAACACACATTACTCAGTTTACAAGTGAGGAAAATGTTGTTTGACTGGGACTCGAGGTCACAATAACTTTGAAGAATAAAGAAACGAAATGTACGGAAGGCGCCGTCACGTTAGTGATTCACATTGAAAACACTCCTCCAGTTGAATTGTACTACATGTATCAAAATATTTCGCACACATACATATTGGTATATCATACACAACATACATGTTTCGGGAAAAACGTGTTCAAGTTGACAACTTAAGGCAATGTAAATTGCACAAAACAGTTCCTATTGCATATCAAAACACCAAGTCATTACTGACTGAGGATTAATGGATATTATTCTTGACTAGAGTGGTTAACTTTGGTCCACATGGTTAGTGTAAGCTAATACAGTAGGAATAGTTTTTTGGTCCTCAAGATTTAATACTAACATACAGCGGAATGATCAACGACCAAATATTGTAATGTTTGCATGTTTTGCAACATAATGCAAAAGTTTCCGTTTGTAAAGTCACTTTTATGAATGTAAAGGAAGCAGCAAGACATCTTAAATACAAAAATATCTTGAACCCCCACCCCCTATCCCAAATCCACCATCCTTTCTCGGAGAATGTAAAGCTATGTAAGAAGTAGAATGTTAATTTAAAGAATAATATCCCTTAAACCTCAGCCATCACAAATACACTTAATAACATTTTCATACACAACCACTCTACATTTATGTACATACGACTAAAATGAAGGCATATATGATTTTTAGCACTGTTTCATAGTATATATAGTGCTTACTGAACTTCAAACCCAGACCTTGTGTTAAATCATGTTTTCACTTTGCCGTATTGGCTAAAGTTTGATTCGCAAAGCACATATTTTCTCTTCAAGATATACATAAAGCACCTATATAATTGAATATATACAACAAACATCAAGTCATTCGAATATTTACAACTAAACTTTTCATATAAAAATTATACTTTCAAACATTTTGTGCTACATAGCATAGCTAGCGCATCAATGACAAAATCATCGACCGCACTTTGAATTCAATCTGATGACGCTAAATACAAGTAAAACTTGAACTACTTTGGATTAGAAAGAAGGAAGGAAAAATATCACACGTTAAACTCAATACTGCATAGAATACTATGTGTGTAAATCATTTCTTAAACATTTGAACTGTTCCAGGCACTTTTATGTTGAAAGATGGTACCAAGTTATATTATAGCAGTTAACAACGTAAACTCTAATCTTTCTTTTTTATATTTGGTACTCAACTTTGGCAGATTACGGAAAAGTTGTTTTTTCTTGTGATTATTTTTTGTTTTTATCTTTCAAGTTGATGTATGTACATGTATAACATCAAACAAGTCAGGACTGTCACTACAGAAAACATATGGTAAACACCGATGTTTCAGAAAGGCAATCTAAATACCACCCTCGTTTTGTAATATGTAGCACCTTGCTGTACTTTGTTTTTTTCAACACAGCTTTCTTTCGTTTTTTTTTATAAGTTTCAATGGCACGACCCATCTTACGATGCAAAAAGTCTGCTATTTTAAAACTGGAAGAATAACATTTTTTGGAAGTTCTCTACATATGAAAATTATCACATTAGGGAGAAACTAAACAATGGAAATAAAACAGTAGAAACAATAGGTAAGAAGAAAATGAATTACCATTCAAGTCTATCAAGTTGTAATAATAGTAATGGTAAACAATACCGTAACTGGTAATAAATAAAACAAGAAAAACATAAAATCCTGGTTTAACTGCAAATGGTATATCACAATTGCAACTGTTTGGGTGGGTGTTTCAGTTACTTTTCTTGTCTCCATTCCTGGCGAGCCGATTCTACTATCGTCGATAGGGGTGGAAGCCTGTTGTAGCGACAGCTGCTCGGGCGTTGGCAAGTGCGCTAGTCGTGTAAGTAATAGCTGATCCATCTCCTTGACCTCCATAAGCAGCTATTGGCACTAAAGTTTGGCCATAACCATTACTTAATGCCCCGTAACCACCTGATATCATAAAAAGTATTTTTGTCGTTAATTTAAATGCTTCTTGTTTACATTCTGAGATGACAACAATGAAAAATCCGTCCTTATTTCAACCAGCAAATACAATTTTACCCTTTTTCATCTGAGAATTCATATTGGTAATTAGGAGAGCCTACTACTTTAAACTGCATCTTAAATATGAAATGAAGCAATTCTACACTGTGCTTCAGCTCATTTCTACCCAGATGTGCGATTTATACCAGGCTCCTCTCAATGTTGCATTTGCTGTGGAATCTACGAACGGAATGAAAATTGAACTGGACATGTTTTTTATTTACTTTTCATGTTTTTACTTTTCTTTCTTCTCATTTTATCAATGTTCTATTACAGCAATTTTTGGTTATCATCGGTTACTGCACCTCTAGTTAGTAATTAATTATAAGAGTAAGACGTGACATAAATTACAAAGAAAAAGAGCCAGTGAAAATAAGGTTCAGAGATGAAATTTCGTCCAAAAATAAAAAATATATAAAACAAAGAGATGGACAGACATAAGGAGAGCAAGACTGTCAAGCTTTGACTCAATTTTTCTAACTTATGTTATTGAACCAAATGTCCCTGTGACAGAGTATACACTACACATGTACCTTTTTGGTTAAATTCATAGACAATAACGATTTTTCTGGACAATATCCTACCTTCCCTACCTCTAAAGTTTCGCTTGATGTGCTGTATAAAATACTCAACTTGTTGTTTGTAAGTAGAGATCTTGTTGTCTGTAAATAGAGATCTTGTCCTTTACCGTGCGTCTTAGTGATGGTTACTTTTGGAAAACACGTACACATACAGGGATTTTTTGTCACAGAAAGATATGGTTTTTAGATTTAGACGCACCAATAAGAAAAGAAAGACTTGACAGCCCTGAAAGAGAAAACTTGTAAATTAACTTAATTACCAGCAGCATGCAGTTGAGCTAGGGCGGTTGCTGCAGTAGAAAGGGAAGTGGGCGTGGTGGCTGTACTCAGTGCTTCTTGTGGGCTGTACCCCCGGGTAGGTCCATAGGTCGAGGCCTCCTGCGGGTAGCTCCCTAGCATGCCTGCCCAACGCACATACCACATGCAAACAATGGTTAGTTATGGATGATGTGTATAAAAATGTATGACAAACCAATGAAACGACGAAACAAATACAAACTCTTCATACTAATATCATGGCTATGAGTATTTTTGTGGTAATACTATAGCAATGATATTAAGCTATTTCACCATTTCAGAAACTCTAATTTTTAACCGCTCAAAGGTCAAAAGGTCTTTTTTTCTCTCTCTGACAGGCCAGGCCTTTCCTTGTTCGACTACGTTACCCATAGACATAGAGAAGGAAGACATATTAACGAACTAGCTGGTTACAAAGGCTACATGGTCTATCAAAAGACGTCATAGAACAAAAGTGACGGTGCAATCACAGGCAAGAGATATTTTCGAATTGTCTCTTGCTATTATTTTCCATTTCCATAGTGTCATTTTATGCCGAGAACCACCTAGTCTTATTGAATTTTATTCGGCAGGCAAAAATACACAGAAAGAACAGTTTTAATAAATTACTAAAAATGACATTCGTGCATCGGTCCAGGATAAAAAGACGTTTTACAAATTACAAATTAATTTACGAATTAAAATTTTACAAAATAATCCAAAAAGGTAAAGGCTCGGTGGACCATTAAGTTCATATTCTTCCTTCTTTTATGGCTCAGGGATTGAAGTGTGTGTTTTGGGGGATTTTTTTTATGTATGTCTGTCGAAGAAACGTAATCCAACAAATAAAATTGCCTGGCCTAACGGAAATACATCAATAACAAAGTCAACGCATGATACTTGCCACTAAATGGTCTTCTAGGAATCATGTCACCTCCTGATTTGTAAAATTATTTTAATATCTATTGTCATACTGAGCAAATTCGATAATTTTGATTTTTCAAGAGTTGTAAATGTTGTTGTCAATGTACCGTCGAACATATTGTTACTCTGGGAAACTACATGCTTTATTGTGATGTGGGTCCACGAGACCTTGGCTCATTTAATAGTGTCGTTCTATATTTTTAATGGTAATAAACTGCCGATAAACTGGTTAACACTCAAGCATGTGATAAGATAATATAACATATTGGCTCTGCTTTGTAGGTCACAGTGACCTAGTTTGTTCATCAGTGAGCGCTGAAATTATATGGTTGTGCATAATACTGTGAAGTTTGATGTGTAAAACACTGCCTTCTATTAACAGACATAGGCAACGAAATATACATATCTATCTCCCTTGTGAAAAACTGAAATATTCTTTGTTCAAATATAGTGGTGATATTTGGATTCAACATTATTAACAAAAAATATTTCTTCGTCACAGTTTGTAAAGCTTTTGACATCCATGCTTTATAATTTATACCTGTGTAATTGTTTGTGGGAATAAATGACAATAAATTTCGACCCAAAAGTATTTTTTCAACGGACCTGAACAGAGATTGAAAATATAGTGAAAGTCCCTGGTTTTGAAACAATAGCAGTGTTGTTCCATTTTATTCCCAGATACTATTACACTACCGCCGCGTAACACATATTCATTACTTTACATATTTTTATTGATACTTATATGTACGACACCAAAATAATATTGTCTGCCTTGTATACCAACAACCTAGATTTCCTATTTTCAATGTTCATAAATCAAAAATTTATCCACCTGGGCATAAAATATAATGCCTTATGCATAACATACTGCCATTTGCAATTATGACATTTCATATTTATGTGCCAGCTGTCAATGTGACATTGCAATTACAGTCGGACCCCTTCTGTAAGGACACTTTGGATTTTGGGCTGAAATGTCAGGGAATGGCATGGTGTCCTTGCAAAAGGGGTTTGTGTCAATTCAAGGACGTCATTATAATATAACATCAATGTATCCCAACGCAATTTATCAGCAAATGGAAATAGCTTAAAATGTCAATTAAGGTGGTCATTGTGAACATGTATGAAACAGATGTATGTTAATTGTCTTTTAATACACTTAAATATCTTTTTAATACACTTAGATTTTTTGTACCCAAGTTGCAATTATGGGCGTAGACTCTGGAGGTGGTCAACAATCATATTCCAACATAAAAATATTTGACTGTATTTAGGGGTGTATGTCCGTCAATTGATGCAAATTATTTGTCCGGGGACCGCGAATGGCATGGTGTCCTTGAATTACATTAGCTTCTATTAAATTGGAAGCAAGAGTGTCTGGGGATTGCATGGTGTCCTTGCAATCGAGGGTCCTCGCAAAAGGGGTTCGACTGTATATATAATATACACGTAATGTACATGCGTATTTATGCTGATAAACACATCAGCACATTGCACTGTTTAATTAACCTTTTTCTTGATTATCTGTTTACAACCATGAACAAAACGTTCTCACTTTTTAAGTGCAATGGACCAATTCAAAAATAAATTGCATCCTTGATGTGTATGACCACACTTTGCAAAACGAAATGGCTGAATGCCGTCTCTATTCACAATCAGAAAATAATTGAGGGCTGTCGTCTACAAGGCAGGCAATATTAGCTTACATCTGTAATTTGCTTTCTCTACACACTTATGTTTTATTTCGTCCCGATACTCAAAGCCACCATTATCTTTAATTACGTTCCATTACCCACCTAGTGCCGCCTGTCCACTGTAGAGAAGGTACCCTGCTTTTTCCGACACCGTCTCGCTACCAGATGGCGTTGGCGTCGTACTTCCTGTTGGTGTGGCACTCGGTATGTAACCTGTAATGTCTAATTATTTTTTTGACACATTAGTAATTGGGAAACTTGCGTGTATCGAAGTTGTCGGGTCCGTTTTAAAATGTCAACCTGTTTTACGGATTGCCCATTTTAAAGTGCGATTATCTCTTTGTCTTTCTAAAAAAAATGAGCCTGTCCAGAATAAATAGAACTGGATAGCATTTACATGTCTGACAAATTCACTAGCAAAGACTACACAAAATCGGGTTCAAATATATCCTCCCCTCCCCAAAGACATCTCCCATCAAACAAGGCATCTTAAATCTGCCATGGTGACTGTTTGACATGCATATTAGCCCAAATGTCCGAGGGAAAACTACATGTTTTATTGGTCCTGTACAAATATGACAACAAATTTAATCCGTTCACACAAAGCAATTTACACATAATATTTACCAGCAAACATAGCAATACCTTGTGTAGCCTTTCTATGATAAAATTTTCATGTACTACTTTTAGTACTTCGAAGCTCGAATCAGAACCAATTAAAAAAAAATTCATTGCCGAGTTATCGTTTGCAAATTGTTTACGAAAATAAACTATCCAGCTGGTGGAGCTGGGAATAAAAAGTAAACTAATCACGGGGCTGACACAAAAGGCTGATTTTGTATCCGACTAAATTGCCGGAATTTTGCACAACACAAACCCTCTCCCACCTTTCCTCGAATTTTGCCTAGTCTTGCTTATTTTATGAAACCATAGTAGTTTTATACTACAAGGGTATACTCGCATTACATTAGAATCATCGGCGTTAGAAATGAAATGGTGTCCGAGCTTTACAAGCAATATCACAACAGTATTTACCTTGATTTGTGTACCCTGCTAATGCTGCCCCGCCGGTCAAAGCACTTGCCGAGCTACCTAACAAAGAAAATAAAGATGTGTTGTAAAATAAATATGCAACATATACAACAACAATTTTCAATAACTTGGAGGAAACCTATGATTCAATACCGGGTTCATGCAGTATTATAATTTAGCGTTAATCTTGTCACGATGACATGTTTCCATTTGTACGTTAAAACGAGTGTATTGGTACAGATGGCCTTACTTTATTGCTGGATGAATAATTGCAAATAATTTTCCTGCACTAAATATTTTGAATGTCACTTAAAAACTGTAAACCGAATACATTGATTGTATCGAAAAACGAAACAAAGTTCATTAAAATTCCTTATTTACATAAAAACAATTTTAGCAGTCACAATTTTTGCAGCCACCAGGTCCCCATTTGATTTCTTCCCTTATTCATAATTTCTTTAACTCTATCTCCTATGTTATTAATTGAGCATACATTTTCAAAAATCTAATCATCACTAAGCTACTGTTATTTTGCAAATTTCAAATGTTAAATGTACTGAAGCACTTTAAATGTACTGGTAAGTGTCCAAAAGTACTTAACACTTTTAACTGATGCATTTGTTAACCAAAATAGTCCTTACGGTTACAATATCGATCATTATTCTACATTAATACATCAAGTTTCGATTACTTAAAAATTACAGAATGCCATGGAACTACTCAAGCAGATCAAGAATTATTACACAAGGGGCACCCCAAACCCCCCTCCGCCCGATCCCCCCCCCCACCCGTCTCTACCCAATTCGCTCCTTTTTTTATTTTGCTTCCTGAATATGCTACTGTAAACAAACTAACATAGTAAAGATGTTATTTTAAATTAGTGGATTTTGATCAAATTAACTTTGTTGCAAAAGCATGCCACATCAACTTCTTAAACATCTAACCAAATTAGTAGCTGTTTTTGGATTTTTGTTGTTTAGTTTCAAGCTGACAGGCTTTTATATTCCTGCTTTAAGTGCTCAAAATTTCCTTGCATTAATAGAATACATGTCTTTCAACCAATTAATGTCTACCATAATTAGTCTTAAGGGTACAACCTTAGGCACAAGATTATTTTCATAACTATAATAAAACGAAAATATCCCAAGGTACATCGCATTATATGGCTGGCAAGGAAATACTTCGACAAAAATCAAATTTTCTACTTTAATAAAATTTAACCAGTTTCTTAAGACTTGTCCATTTGTTACTCAACGTAAATTCCTGTATTGCACAAGAGAAAACATTTAATTCTGGTCAAAGAATATTAAATTTCACACATATCACGCCGAGAATTTCAATTTACTTTCAACGTTCTGATTCAGTACACATCCCAAACATTGTAAGTGTACTCTCAACATGATATGCCGAAATTGCTGTTGTGTCACATTCGAAAGTCATTCTAAATAAAACCTGAATAGATATGACTACAATGTGACAGAAGGAGAAAGCGACAGTTAAGATACTAAAGCTACGTACTAAGGTGAGCAGAAGGAGGCACTTGAGTGAATTGATAGGAAGGTGCAGCAGTGGCAGGGAACATACAGGGCCCACCACCAGCAGGGCCTGTGGTGCTGCCGGGTGGGTATGGAGCCATTCCCCCGGGGTATTGGGGTTGTGTCCCACCAGAACCCTGCACCATAGCCTGCTGTTGCTGGGACGAGGATGATGGAATCATGTAGGCATCACCGTCACCTGCGGGCCAACCCCCACCACCACCCAGAGCCGCTGAGCTACTGTGTGCAGTCATCGCACCTGCTAAAGGGCTTCCAAAGCCTCCTGCAATAATAGATACACACACACATAGCACAACATCTATCAAATATGTACAGCAATATATGCAACAGCATTGGCAACCCAATTTATCTAGTTACAAAATATCCATTTTCGGTGAGAGGGTAGGATCGCTGAAGAGGGTTTTTCGTATTGCACAAAATGCTGTTACTTGTTGGGTTTTCTACCGATGGCCTTCTAATTGTAAGGAGGATCAAAATGAGCTGTTTGCAGAGTCACCGATAGAAAACCCTTGATACTCAGAACAGTTACAGGCTAATAATCAAGTTATACAACATGCCATGTACAACTTGGTTATTTTAATTTAGAAAATACCCTCGATAATAGGCGTTTCCTGTTGTGTTTATATTAAAATTATTGCCAAGGTAAATTTTTTATTTTCCCGTCCATATGAAATAGGTATTTTCTAAATTGGGTTTTTGTCTAGTAAAGGAAAAGTTACAGATTCCCGCAGCAAAAGACATTAATAAACATGCTTTAGTCTATCACAAAACTCCAGCTAGATTGACTGGGCTAAGAATAAATTTATTGGTTCTTTTTGTTCATTATGGCATTGTTTAGCAGACACATAACAGCTGGCGAATCCGTATTCAGTCGCACCAAAAAACGTGCGTGGGTGTATATGTGCGCACTGGCACTGCACGGTGAGGTGACATGGGACAGCAGGTCAATGAATAGTCGAAGAAAACTGAGGACGAAGAACCAATACATTTATACTACACGGGATAAGAGTACCATTTCACTTGTATGCATGTACATGTATTACTATACCACGCAGTGTCCATATATTCAGTGTATATGAAATAAGTACCTGTAAGTGTTAGTGGTAAGGTTAGTGGAGCAGCTGCCGGCAGCAGCGCCAAACCTGCAAAATAGTCACGCAAAACAAAATGTAACAGTAGCAAATTGAAACACAAATGCAAGACAAGTGTCAAATAAAAGAGGTCTACAAATACAACAGATTAACAGAAGAGTGCGCCAATCATTTAGCCCGATTTCAATAGTTGTATGAAATTCTTACTTTTAAACAGTGAAAGTATTGCTACATTATTGTTCGGGTAGTGCAAGTATGAAATTTTTGCTTCACAAAGGCATGCCAGAGAAGGCTTAACATGAAGTTTCTCTAATTAAGAAAAGAATTTCCCTGCATTCCGATTTGTCAAAAAATAAAGAAAATCCCGGCTAAATTTCAAATGTAAATACCACTGAATATAATTCGTCATCATCAAATCAAGATACCCGCAAAGGCTAGTGGGGATTTGTTTCTTACAGAACTGCACTTTTACATTCAAGAGCCAAAGTAAAAACGATTATTCGAAAGACATTTCGCTTCTACTGGAGGATATTTTGATTTGCTGTTGATGAATTCTCTATTCACTATTGAGATCTCGTCTCGTTTCTGACAGACGTCAAATTATAGAAGCAGAGCAACTATGACACTCTTCTGATGTGAAAATAACAAGGACGAAAAAGCATAACATATACAGTTCAAATTAAATTAAGCTATATATATATGCATTGTAATAACAAATACCAGCATCACTATGCATTCATTAGTACTGGCTTGAGGTCACATATGAATATCACAGCGGGATAAGCGATTGTTCTGTTTTGTAAACAATAAATATCTAAATGTACCATTCATAAATAATTTTAAAATCAACTGAAAAATACCTCCGAACTGTTTTTGCGTTGTTTTAAAACTAACAGAATCTCTGTTAATTTGGGCAAAATGAATGGTGTGATGTGCATATGCTGCTCACAAATATTTTTTCTAACATTTTACAATTGTTGCCACACGTATATGGCCTTGGATACTTTATAATCTTTCATAAGGTATCTAAAGTACAGCTGAAGCTGGTTTAAACGAACACAAGGTGAACATGTACAAAACCAATCTCATATCCTTCCATAGAGCCGTCAAATGCTGAAATTTCGGGATTGCTCCAAAAAAAAAAAAAATTGTGAACGTTCCTCGAAGGAGAGGGGGAACAGTTTCTGATCAATTGGCTGTAGCCATGTAAATTAAAGTTCGTTTTAAGTCAGCTTTATTTCAACATTTCATGTTAAATACAGGTTTGTACAAAGCAATACACCCACCTCCTGCCCCTGCTGCTGCAGTCGGTAGTACCCCTGGCGGGTACGTACCAGGCTGCATACCCGTGAGCCCTCCGCCGGGGAACATGTTTGCTGCCGGTAGAAGCTGTCCGTTTGCACCGAGGTAAGCCAGGCCAGGCATCTGTCCTAGAAGTATTCGCTGCTCGAGTAGTTTCAAGTCTCGAGGCTCCGCTTTCTTGCACTCAACCTATTCTCGGGAGGTCAAAAAAATAGAATTATTTTTAGAAAAAGTCTTTTCACTTTGTCGCAACAATAAAATCCGATAATTTTCCTCTTTTTGGTAACTTTTGAACATGAAAATACCGTGTGCAAAAGTTTCCAATTTACGCTCAAGTTTCGGCAAAGTTCGTGTAATATATACAAAGAGGTTTCTTTTAAAGATGGTGGATTTTTTTCAAGTGGGTCATTTTACGAAATGGATGTCCTAACACCTATCTTTGTCAGGTCCTGGATTTAGTTTCTTCTTTGTTAATTTAAAGGAAAAGGCCCAACCTAATTAGGTTTCTTAAAGTTCATGTCCGAAAAACGTATGAAAATGTAGGTAAATTCTCTTTCTTCCCTTATTTATCCATTTTATCATCTGATGTAAAAACGACAGTTGCTACATTTGGTTAGTATAAGCTCTTGTTAAGATTAAATGGTAAGATTAATTTTGAAGCAAAAATGCAATGATGTCGAATGTGCTCTAGCTTTTTGTCCATTCTTGTCTTTTGTCATTTTCTATGACAATCACTGCATTCTTGATACTGTTTTGTTGGTGCTTTTCAGGTTCAATTTTTTTCCATAAAAATATTGCATCTTTGCAACAGCATCTTAAATTACTGTCCAGAAAAATAAAACTATTTGCCACCAAAATTAAAAACTCACATAGGAAGGTGCAATAGAATTGAATGAAGCAAGCTGTTGTCCTATGATACCAAGACCTTGCAGTAGTATATAACTAACCAGCTCTTTTTAAATTTAATTTCAAACATGCAACATTTCTAGTGTACAGTAGCGTTAAACCAAAAATTTTGATAATACCCTTATTGAACTAATAGACACTGTATATAAAATAAATTACAGAACTGATTGACTTTGGGATGTGTTTTGAAAGGGGGCCTTGGGGCGCAAAAGAAAATGGTACAATTTCATCTTAAGCCGAAGACATAAAAATACATAAATTTATACAGTATACTCAACTAATAATAATTTGTGATGCATGGCTTACGGGGATCTTGCATAAAAAAATTTGACTATAATTTACATTATTAAGGTCTAGTTCAATTACAAATTACCACATACATTATATTTAATCATAAACACTTTAAAACGAACCTCTTGTTTCGAATATCTACATTAACCGTTAGGAAACGCTATAATTGCAAAATAATCTTCACATAACATTTATTTTTGAAGACGAATCTGGGTAACCAAGTGACTTTGTACTCAGCTGAAGTCATGTATCCATTGTGATATCATGGGCGTAGTATAATTTCACGTGGGAAGTGGTCATTTTGACCTTCAAATTCCTTGTAAACTTATCACAAAATGAGGTCAAATGACTTGACTTGTTCTGATTTAAATCTTTTAACAATTTATCACCGATTTCAATACTGAATTGACCTAAATATTTTTCAGAAATGTAGGTCATTGTGACCTTTAAATCCGCTTGAATCTACTAAAGTGATGTTAATAACTCCATGTGATTTGTACTTGCTTTCATTCAATGTATTCAGTTAAGATATCGAACGACGACAAACGACAGACTAATAACGATTGCATAAGCTCAGCTGACTGAAAGGTTCACTCAGCTGAACTCAAAAAAATAAAATAAATGCCAGCCAGTTGTTAGTATGATAATAGACGAAAACAATTATTCTTATCATCGTTATTATTACTACACAAATAAAGCATATAATTACAACCAATGATAATTCTAATGGGCATAATTGCACACAATAACCCCTCATAACCTGTCCCAAGTGAAAGTTGTGCCAAGAATAACGAATGAGTAAATTCACCGAATCCGCTCGACCGATGGAATGGTCGCCAGAGGGAAACACGAGATTTTACTAAAATGATAAAATTTTCATGCACGTTTTTGTCTTGAGACAAGAAGATAAAGCATGTTAAAGCATATTTAGCTTTCTCTGCCTATGTGGCAAGTGGTCAAAATTCAAGTATGCATAATGGCAATGGGCAAACAAACGGTTTTTATCTTCATCTCTTCCTTGATAAAGACATCTTGCGAGAATGAATATAGTTTTTTTTTCTTGACTTCCAAATGTGTGCATATATGTGTTTGTTGAGTGGTACCCAGAGTTTTACCTAAACACTTGTAGGCATGGTATTACAGATTGTCATATCTTATTAATGAGATGACAAATTTACCTATGGATCTATGCCACTTTACGAAGTACGCTTACAAGTACATTTTCGATCTAGAATTGTGTAATTTAGATCGTCAACTGGCTCGCATTGTTCATATTTGGACGAAAATGTAGACCATTCAAAACCACGGGTGAGCACTTTTCAAAATTTATACCATCTCGGAATAAAAAGATTGGGCATGCATTGTCCACTGCGTGGTTTGTCTTGGGCCATATTTTTCATTGCCACATTTCAATTTAAATCAGTTGCACGAAAATGGTAAATTTTCCAAAACGCTTAAGCAATGCGTTTATAAAGACCGGCTTTATTAGGTCATATACAGGTCAATGTGACCACCATTTTCTAATGAAAGGTCGAGGTTATTCAGGTCAATGTGACCTAAATGCACCAAGTCATACGTACATCGGATAACAAGACATTCGCAATATGCTCCTAACCCATTGGTCAGTTAAATGGTCTCTACTTTGAGTGGGGGAAAAAAACATAGATATATAAACAAGTGAAATGGATTGTTTGTTAGAAGAAGAAAGCACGGACCTTCTTGCCCGCAACCTGGACGTATTGCTGCTGGCATACTCGGTCGACGCTCTCCTCGGTCTCGAACGACAAAAAGCCGAACCCTACTCGCCAAAAGCAACATAATAACAAGATCTGTACTTGGAGGGATGAGCAAAGTAATGTCGTTTTCTTCCTCAAAACTTTGTTTTGGCAAAAAAAAATGGGTAAAAAAGGCCAAAACAAAAACATAATAAAAAAATCTTTCGGCGCTCAGCAATGGCTACTTACATCACATAAATTAATTTCAACATCCAGAAGGGAATAATTGTATAGGAACCCTATGGTAGATACGGGTGGGTATTAGGCCTGGATCTCGACAAAAATCTTCCAATTTCCTCAAAACCAGCTCTTAGGATCTAGCAAGAAAAAGTCAAGAAACGACCGAACACAATTCCAATTTGTTAGTTTTCCGTAAAATTACCAAAACGTGTGCACTGCAAGAAGGACTACACCATGAATACAAGAGCTATTCCAAATTACTTAACACTTAATTGATTCCTTCACGATCTTACTTTTTATTTGTTTTGAAAAAGCCACTCACTAGAAAACGATGTGCATGAACTTTAAAATTCAGTCAAAGTAGAGAGAGAAAAGGGGCGGAATTGTATAATGTGTTGAATAATGTCAGAGTAAATAATTACTTAACAAGGGATGGACCATAACCATTATTCAACATCATTATTCAAGTAGGAAAGGAGGCCCAGTTTCATTAAATACATGTTTTATTTATTTGATGTTATACCAAACATGCAGAATATATATGTACACAGGTCTGACCCTTACAGAGGCTAGATCTAGAAGTGTGAAAAGACTCGTGGAGGAAAAAAAACAATGGAGGTAATTGTTTACAATAGGAATAAAACATTTAAAAATAAAGTTGCATGGTGACTTTATATTTAATCAACACTACACATGCCAGAAATCTTAAACCTCGATGCGTACATTAAAAATTCTGTCGCCATTTCCCTTGACTCCAATGGCAACCGTAGCTATATACTTACTACTGGCACACTGGGATTATCAAACCATTCCTAGGCCTTGACAGAAAATAGGGAAAAAGAAACAAAACTGTTTAAACAAGCTGACATTTTTCAACAAAATGCATTATTCAAACTTATTTGTTTAGTATCGTAAGCTTCGCCTGCAATCAATAAATCATATGCCATTCAATGTTGCCTAACTCTGACGGAAAAACCACACAAGTGAGGAAGGTCTCTTAGCTGGAAAAATAAAAAACATGCAGTTGAGCAAACTCTAGCAAGTCCCATCAATAACAAAAATTCATGACACTGTCAATATTTTCTAGCAGGTTATTGTTTTAAACACGTAAGATTTAGTACTATGTGGGCTTTCTTAAGAGTGTTACGGTTGTCTCCTAAACGTTCATTACACAAAAATCAACTATCCCATACTAAATTCATCTACCTTTCAAGCTTTTTACACTGCCAAACCTAATTCATGCAGCATGCGAAACCCCTGCTCTACATAAAGCTTAATCCACAGTTTGCACTTACAGGTCCAATGTTTGACAAGAACCATTTAGGATGGAGAAATCTACTATGAAGAAAAAAAAAGTCCTATTCCTGACTTGTTTGGCTTTTGACAGGCTAATCTGTTCTCATTTGGTGGACTCGGTCAACATCTAATATACATATTTATATTTGGGATTTTTATCCTAGCATGAACTTCACCTACATTGTAAAGCTACTCTTCCCTGCGATATTTAAACCCATTTCCGAGTATTAAATTGACACATGAGAAAATAGAACGTTTACCTATCCCGTTTCTTTACCCGTATTTTCATGGCTTTTGACAAGATATAACGAAAATTATAAATACAATATATAAATATAAAAATATATAAAGACAAAGCATGTCATGTCATATTTTCACGTTTTCTTTTCGGAACTTGTCACAATTAGACTCAAAATTGGCTTCATTTAATCGATAATCTATGATGATTGCTACTGTTTTTACCCACTTATTAATATTATTACATTATTATGCAAGAACAGGAACATAATTCTTTCTGGGCACAAAAGTTCTCTATTATATTACGCGATTATTCTGTCCCTTTCACATCTTTTTTTAAATACGTTGCATTTTAAGTTAAACAACGCCATCAGTCTTTAGATCCCATATGACATCACGTCAAAATTAAAGTCATGCTGGTTGTTACTTCATCATCAGTTAAGCAGGCATTACAAAGGCCCAAATAGAGACGACAATCACCATTTCATGTAGGAGCCTTTTAATGATAAACGTACCCACATATGATGGTATGATTTAGATGTTTCTCTTGCTAGTGATATTATTGTGTTTGGCATGCAAGTGAAATACTGAGGCCCCAAGCAGTGGGGCTGACAATGAGTGATTATCTCAGCAATTATGTGCCTCATAGTTTCAGTGTAGTCGTAAAAATTATTTTCATATAAGTCCTCTACATTCCTATTGCTTATAACATACAGTCGTAACTTTTCGATTGCAAGTTAGTCCGCAGCTTATTTGTCTCGTCACAAACTAGTAAATCTGCTTTCTTTGTCCCCGTGAATTACAAAAGATCTTAACTAAGTTTGTCAAAATCAAGATGATCCACTTTGACAAGTCTCACTTTTCTCTTTTTCAGAATACCGCAAAAGTCATACATTTCTAACTTGTATTTTCCTTGCCCTTGAATCCTTATTTGGCCAGTAGTTCGCAATACCTTCCAGCCCAAATTCCTGATACGTGTCATTGACAACTGCATTTTGGAAAAAGTTGAGCAATTAAAGCTTTCGAGCCCGTCGGTTTTTGTTGGTTTAATTTGGCAGCCAGAAAACTTTAATAATGCTCGTCCCCATTAATCTCTGAAAAGACAAACGTTTTCCACTTGCAGTGTCACCATTCCAAAATAGGCTAACAAGTACCAGTGGGACGTACAGAACAGAAATACCGGTAGATGAAAGGTTATCGCAACGTTCACATGGAAGTATGGTGACATAAGATTTGCTCTAAATATTTGTTTCAACTATATATTGTTAACTTTGCGTACAAACAAATTAAAATGGATGGAATTTTCGCCCAAAAAATGTCATCCTGTACATACTTCCTGTGAGTCTGTTTTAGACTACATCTATTATTTCCAATGCAACAAGTTGACACTTTATTACTTACTTAAATATTAGCACTACTCATAGATTTTAGCAGTCGCAGCCGTAATGCTTTTACAATGAATATTCATTCATCTCATGTGGTAGAAATCTGAAAAGTTGAACTCCTAAAACATACACATGTACACAGAGTTACACTGAATGCTCTTAACTCTATGAGTTTTCGTGAAATGTTTTATGTAACAATGCCCAATGTGCAAGCACTCCATTTAATTAACTTTAAATCTGACACATTTTAACTTTAACATGCAGTTTTGTTAAATGGGCGAACGTTTTTGTACAAGTAAAACCATGCTCTAATGAAAGCGTTCCTTATATTTTATGATATCTTGTTCAAAAGCCATGAAAACATGCACGAAATACATATATATATATATTTGTGGGACAAAGAATGTATTTATCCTAATACATTTTAGTAAATCCTTAACAATATAACAAGGAATTGGCATATTTACCCTAACGTTCGAAGAAGTAAGATGAAAATAGCAAAACCAAAATTGTAATTGCAATGGAAAAAGGGTGCATTTTGTATTCCACCAGTTAATATATTTCGAGAAGAAACAGAAACAGACAATAGTAGTTATAGAAGAAGTTGTTTTAGTCAGTGGCTTGGTGGCGAGAACGAAAAAATTCAAGGTCACACACAAAGGTCAAAAGGTCACGACGCAACCCTGTGGGGTGGGTAGGTGGGAATTGTCTTTAACACACTAAAGTTGACTGGTGATGTTAAGTAGTTATTGCTGAGCACTAAATGGAAAAAAAATAACAGGCACTTAGTGCTATATTCTATTATATATTCACGATCACCACACCTAGTAAAAAAGTAAGAGAAATTGCGTTTCTTTTTTTCAAGTAAAACACGGACAGTAATAATTGTTGATCAGTTAATAATGGTTCTGTAAACACTACCCAGTGGCTGCCGATAGAATGTCTGTGTTGGGTTTTTGTTCATTTCATTTATTCAATTATTTCCTGCCACGTTTGAATCTTTATCATCGGACTTTACATGTTTCAAGATATATATCACTGCATATGTGGCAAAACCTTTGACTTAGAAAAAAGTTATATTCATTACTACTTTTATGGAAGAGTTCGACTATTTTCCTTTTCAAGTAAAATTGCATGTATTTGGTTTTTGTTAACCCCTTATTGACTGACTAAAGTTGTTTGTGTATTTGATAAAAGATTTTTCAAGATGTATAGAAAAAAGCTTGGACTGCTCTCAAAACCTAAAATCATTTCTAGAAAAATACAAGTAAAATGTGACAACCATCATGATCATCGTTTCAGTTTTTGTTTTTCAAAAATAGAATGGATAGTTATTTCAATTTGAGCACCAAAATGATACACAATGATTTTGACACATATAATTTTTCCTTCTAGTAATACGAATATAGCGTGATTAAAACCCTTTTGGGAACTTCCAATTAATAATAAATTACAATAACAGTTATGAGTAACTCACACATGAAAACAATGGGCCGAACAATGGGCCGAACAATATGTCCCAATCTATGTCCCAGTCTATTCCAGTTCAACCCTTTTGGGAACTTCCAATTAATAATAAATTACAATAACAGTTATCAGTAACTCACACATGAAAACAATGGGCCGAACAATATGTCCCAATCTATTCCTCTTTCTCTGCAATTAATTCTGCACTAAACTAATAGATGCCAGTCACACCATGGTCAAAAAGATGATGTATTACCGTGGGGACTATTGCTCGAGGTCAAAGCAGAGTCCGATTAATAACTGTGTCACAGTATTGTATTTGAATTATACAATAGCGTTCATTACCTTTCGTCTGTAGGTGAAAGAACGAGAAACGCCTCTCATAATTTACGAGTTTCGTTTGATATATATCACTTTGTTGGTCTACTTATCAGGCGAAAGATGAGGAAAAAATTGCAAGCTTCATATAAAGTATGTTTGTCGCCATACATTTTTGAGAAAACGAACACCTATTTAACGATAAGTGCACGTATGGTATCAGAGCACCGATCCGGCAATTTCAGTACAGTTGTCCTTAACTGGGGGACAAATTAGGATTCTCAGTCGGATTTTAATTACTATTTCACTTTACAGGCATCATCTGTATTAACAGCAGAGGAGAGAGAGAGAGAGAGGGGATTAGTGTATTCAGATTCGCTTACATCTATATTATTCTGTAAGAAAAATGTGCTGTGGCTCACAGTTACAATTTTTTTGGTCAGAACTCAAAAGTTGTTTTCAATTCACTGTATATTGCCCAACTGCTACGGGCGTCTAATCAAGCCGCAGAATAACGCACATGGGGGACTTTGTACAGTTGCAAGTACTAATACAAAACTATGATTAATTTCTTGGATCCCCTCTAGATAATTGTCATATTATATGGACATCGAGTTATCGTCTGTATTGGACAACGAGTAACATTAGAACTGTATTATGCATTTTGGCTTGTGGCTCTACATGGTCAAATTACCAATTCTAGAGACGTATCACTTTTAGGTTCCCGAAACGGGATAACTTGTTGTGTTGTTGCCAAAAATATTATGCCATATAGATCGTTCCATATTCAGCTAAATGGTTTGTTATGCATGTGATCTCCAAATACATCTATGTCAGTATTTTGAAGAACTAAATTACTAACATTTTCTCATGCCCCAAACTTTTGTAATTGATCATGAGCTTAATTTGAGTGTTCTTTCAAATTATCACAAAAACACTGTAATTACGAAATGATGTAGTAATTGTCACGGAAAATAATATTTCATCTAGTGGAATTGGTCTGATCTCATGAAATATCACAAAATGTTCCTCATAATTTTGTCTATTACTCCCAACGTGACTGATTCTTTCTTATCATGTGCAAATTTGTATGATATTGTTATCTCCGGTCTTTTTATCACGAGACAATATTTAACGGGGAAATATTGGCCATGTTCTCCTGCCATGATATGATAACGGTAAACACTGTAAAACCACTCTGTATTCGGTTACTTTCTCAAAAGCAAATTGTACAAACTGCACCATTAATTTCTGTTACAAAATGTACCAGAATGGAAAGTTAAATAGGCCTAATCACTGGCTTGTGAGACAACCATTCCTTTGCGACCAGCCTTCACGATTTCTGCTTTGAATGATTTTGACTCTTCCATAACATATCAATAGTCTAAAATGAATGGCAGACAAATTCTGACAATACACATCTTACAGTGTAAATTCGCCAAAATTACTTCTCTCAAAGCTAGAGAATTTACATTACATATTTGGAGGACTGATAGTCTCGGACAAAGTCCTATTTATGTAGGCAAAGGCCTCATCAAGCCAGGGCAAATAGACTCCGATAACACAAATCGGCCCCGACAATTTGTAGCACAATTTCGACATTTCCTAAGCAATTATCTCTTATTATACGCGGTGCATTATGATTGGTCAATTTTTCACGAAATTACTTGGAACTGCGAGCTCTTTACATCATGTAAATTGGGCATAATATGTCATTCTTGGTTGTTTCTAATTATGTCTACTGTAATTTATTTTATGGGATGTTAAACTCGATGATCGATAAAAACGACGCACGTGATCTTGTTAAACTCAAATAATTTACAGCACTAGACGGTGGCGCCCCCACAGTAATCATCGCTTAACGCAATCTCGTGTTGCAATGTATCAAGCGACACGAACATATCAAACTTCCTGCCTGAATTTGGGCCTTTATTTCCTTCTTTCAGAATTCCAGCCTTACTGATTTTTTTTTCAGTCTTTTTTCGTGGATTCGCTCAGCATAACAGATGACCAAACTTTACTAAAGACATCCCATGAACTTCTAATGTTACTTTCTTTTGTGCTTTTGCCTTAATAAAGCTTTTGTATAAATTTATTGATGGAAAATTGTATGTATGTGTTTGTGGAAGAGAGGGGTAGGTAGGGGTTGGTTGGGTTAACAAGGTACACCCGCGAATTTGACAAACCATAAGATAGAGGAACCATTTACGTGACAAATTACCAAGTATCTATCATAATTTATTATTAAGAACTATTTTTTGAGAAAACTTTTTTCACATGTCAGATTTCAAATGATCAGGTCTTGTGACAAAGGGAACCTCCCCTCCTTGGAGGTTATCTGCCCTGATAAGCGTTATCGTGTTATCATTTATGAATTGAGAAACAACACTCCTATGTGCATTAATTATTATTCGCTGTTTGGCCAAACGTGTCCCCAACATTTATGGGTTCGTTATTTAATGACTATTTAACATATCGATTTTTAAACATGATCGTATCATCCAATGTGATACCGATTGAATGCTACTTTGTTTCACGTGCAAATAATGATAATTTTCAACTTTTCAATTTTTATTCTATTTTCAATAGAAAATAAATCAGCTCACTGAAATATCGAACGAATGTTTCCACTCTCTCGGTTATTCATATTAGTTTGCCTTGCTGACTATTGACATGTTTTACATGTTAAATCACTATTTTTCAGATTTTTATCACTTGCGAGTGCAATCCTGCCACATGTTGCACGGCCGCATTGATGGGAATGATGTGATAATGCGCACTCGGTCGATATCAATAATTACAGTTGTATTTAATTACACCGTTTAAGTAGTTACTTATTAGGAAACCCGTCTTTTGAGGCACTATCTCGTTAAGTCAATGCATGTGTGTCAATTTGCGCTTTTAACGCTCACTAGGACTCAATTTCGAACGTTTCAGTTACTTAATTATTCTTGTGTGTTTTCTCTTTAACGGAGGAAAAGCAGAATGGCGCCGTTTCGCATTTATTTTATGCCTTAAAATGGACCAAACTTAACCGAAAATGTCCGTCTTTTTTACTCTCTTATCGGAGAGACTATCCTTTAACAAATGAGCTGGTCCCCTGTGCATGGGATGATCAATAACGAGCGATATTTACACTCAAACCCAAAGCAAATGACTCAATGGATACTTTTCGCTTTGTATCAGATTTGCATTGTTATATTGTTAAATAAGAGGGCCCTCGGTAAGTTATCTACACAACAGAAACGATCGATTACTTCTGGCACACATCTCAACAAAAGGGCAAGATGACCAACTGGGTTTCTTCATTGTACATGTAACGCAACAGCTTGCTTTTAACGTGCCAGATTTATCACATGTTTAAATATAGTTAAAGCGGCAGTATCTATCTGCCTGTCTGTGTTTGAATATTTCATGTGAAAGCAACATTCTTAAAGTGAAATGCCACACTCATTATGTCAAATCAGGGTCCAGATTAATTAAAATGCACCAGTGTTAATTAAGCCCTGCACCCAAAACTACCAGCTTGTTGGATTTTCTGAAATTGGGGGTGATCCTTCGTCTCTGGTGTCCTGACGCATGCAAGTGAACCGTCAGTTCAACCAACGCTCATTTTTGTCCAAATGTTAATATTTTATATTGTCAAGTTATAAGCCGAACACTTTCAGCTTAATATGACACTAACGTCAACAACGCCACGTTCGTAGGAGTACAAACCATCATATGCAGTGTGGAAAATAGAATTTGCTTCCGACTAAATATTAATGTATGTACGTTAGTGATTGCAAGGTTCCCAACACAGACACTCCACCGGCCAAGTCTCAAAAACCAATTTTAAAGAAAATTACACTTTAAACTTATCGTCTACACAGCAAATAATTGAATACATTAATGATATGGCTATAAATTAGATACTAGCTTTATGCATTATTCTAAGCAAATGATAATGGTATACTAGGCTAAAGTGCCTTATACACTTAATTAGTTCAAAAAGTATTACATCAATATGATAATCTACACGTTAAACTTGTGCCATGTTTTTTTTGTAAGTGGTGTTAATAATAAATGTACATTCACGATTTTCCCATCTCCAATATCTACTTATTGTAAACGAGCGAAAAGTTCGTCAATTTTTCGTGGGTAGAATGAAGTACCACTGGTTTTGTTTTCCCTCATATTTACTAAATTTACACATTTTAATAGAAATTAGTAAAACGGCCTGAAACCGCAATTACACATATGCTTAACTCGTGTTTCTCCTTTCGTTATCCCATGTAAGACAGGAGAAATTTGTTTTTGCAAAAAAAAAAAAAAAAAAAAAACTCCGAAAAGTTTACCGATCTAAAAAGCTTAATACAAATTAAAGACCCAGTGTACTACAGCACACACCTCATTGCAAAATCAGTTGAACAAATACTTTAAAACGTTCTGTTTACAGAACCAGGACACATAAATATTTCTCGCGAATTGTTAATTCAGCATCCCGAATTAACAATCGTAATTCTCGTCATAACTTACATTACGTACAATTTCCATATACAAATACAATTGTTGGGTAACTTTCGGATCCCTTGATAATACGCATTACTGCTTTTATTGAAAATGGCGTACATATATTTGGTTTTGGCATTCAATTTCGGTTAAGACAAAGGGACTTGATGATAAAAGGCGTTCAGGACACATATAAACAATGCGATCTTTGCACGCCATATTTGATCTGAAATGTCATGCACCTACGAACTTGTATGATATATCGCCATGAGCCTATCAATTTTCACTTTTAGGCCTCTCCACGTGAAGGACCTCCCGCCCTCCAAAAGAAATTCAGTCCAGTAACTGACCGGTAAACTTTCCAGTATTAAGCATATGTGTATATGACGGATACCGTATATTGCCTAATTAACGTGCATGCACGTAGGAGTTATTTTTTTACATGTGCGTTATTTAAGAACCTCTGCTGCCAACTCCCAGACAGCTTGTTTTTGAGACGGCAAACAGAAATGTACTTAATGACACC